>BQNB010083345.1:0-29060 GCA_026074375.1 Tanacetum coccineum
GTATAATTACTCCCAGATACCACCCTTTCCCTTTGATGGTAATTGTAGTTAGCCTGCACATGGTCAAAACTTCCACAGACAATACAAGCTTTATTGTACATCACAAAATCACTTCCTAGTTGTTGGGACTTTTGATTATTCCAGTTTCTTTGATTTCCCCTAGGATTTTGTGACCTGGACATTTCAGCATACTTAACTGGTTTCCTAACTGATTTTTCTTGTTGTTGAGGTCTAACAAATTCTATCTTAGAACTAGTTAGAAAAATAGTTTTCTTCTTTAACTTATCATCTGACACCAGCTCCTCAACCAATGGGGCATCAGGAGATTTCATAATCTCATTAAAGATGTCTTCACTAACACTCTTACTAGTCTTAGGTCCATAGCCTTCAAACTCAGGCTGTTGGAACTCCTCTAGACCGGATTTGGACAAATCAAATGTTGGAGGTGCAAATAACCATGTAGGAGGAGGTGGAACAGCATTATAGCTTACAAATCCCACACCCTTTCTACTTTTATCAGGTATCTGACTTCCTATTAATTTGTCTAGACTCTTAGAAGCATTATCAAATTTTTCAATTTTAAGCTGATTGCTTCCTTTTTCTTGCTTAAGTTTTTCTAACTCACTTTTAAGCACACTAATTTTTGAGTCTTTATATAAGATATCTCTTTTTAAAATAGCAATTTGCTCAAAAAAAATAACCTCATTCTTTTTTTAAAAGACAAATTGCTCTTCTACAGATGCTAACCCTCTTTTATAATTAGCTAGATTAAACTCAGATTTGTTAAACTCTATTCTTAATTCATCAAGTTGAGTTTTAAGAGTTTCAATGCTTTTTAGACAGGTTTTTGTACAAGTTTTATCATTATGTACCTCTGAGTCTGAAAAAGCCATAAGAGCCATGTCTATAGGGACTTCCTCATCTGCCATAAAGCTCTAGTCAAAACCAGCTCCATTAATAGCCAACATGGCTTTAGAAGAAATTTCTTCCACAATTATAGTCCTTCTAGAGTTGTCTTGATTCCTGCTCCTGTTATCTTGATTCCTAGGTCCTCTACACTCCCTTACAAAGTGTACCAACTTGTGACAGTTGAAACATTCTACCTTGGACTTGTCATACCCAACTGTGTCACTCCTATTAATAGTGATCTTTCTACTAGTTTTCTAGAAAAACCTTCTTGTCCTCATACTCAGCAATGCTAACTGCCACTTCAAATCTATCTCTTCTAAGTCATCTTCATGGATTTGTTCAAGGTCCTCATGTACAAGATGAGACCCGTTTGGTTGATTAGCAAAAAATGCATAAACAGTGACATCACTTAAGTTAGCAGTACTAACTTGAGTACTAGCAGTGCTAGCAGTGCTAACTTGAATGTTATCAGTACTAACTCCATAAGCATTATTAACTTCATTAGTACTGCTTGGAGATGATACAAAGGCCATTTTCTGAGAACTTGAGCTTGGTCTTGAGTTTGTAGTTCCTTTAACCTCTTGTTCAACAATCTTGAAATTGTTGTAGAGATCATTAAAGCTCATTGTGTCTAGATTAGGTTTATTCCTCCAGACTACAACATGAGTATTCCACTCAGAAAGCAGACTTCTCAAAAATTTCAAATTAAGATCTTCTTATGAAATATTTTCACTTAAGATAGCCAACTGGCTTACAATCTTCTGAAGCTTGTAAAAAATAGAGTCAAGAGACTTTGTGCTTGGAGCACTAAAGTTCTCATACATTTGCTTCAGAAGAGTCTTCTGAGTTTTCTTTGTGGCATCATTACCACCAAATCTTATTTGTATAGCAGCAAACAAAGTCTTGGCATCCTTGTACTGATTAAATATCAGTAGATGTTCATTTGGAAGTGCCATCAATAACATGTTTCTTGCCTTTACATCATTCTTCTTTTGAGTATTTTCATCAGCAGTTACAGGACCTGGTACTAGTGTAGTTGAGGTACCTTCAGCATTTGTTGTTGTTTGAGCTAGTGGTTTGAATGAGTTTCCATTCTCTATGATATCTCATAGAGCATAGTCTTGTACTTGAAAGTATTTGCTCAATTCTTAGCTTCCACATATCATATTCACCCTGTTTAAGAAGGGGCAACTTTGCAGTAGTATTGGTTTGGGCAGTTTCTAGATCCATCTCTTTCATGTGAGTAAAAAGATCTTCTTGTTTGTTTCTTCTAGATCAAAGTTTCAGAACACAAGCTTGGATACCACTTGTTGATCCCAATCAAGATATATTCCTTAGCTTGTAAAGATTAAGTTACTTTGGATAAATCCAAAACAACTATAGTAGAAACTTTATGAATATTGAAGTGTATGCAGAATCTACTCTTTAATACTTAGAAGAAAATTAATGAAACAGTAAACTTTAAGAACAATAATATAACTGAAAAGCTCCAATATTATTAGTATGAATAATACGAGTACTCTGTGTAGTACTAAGGTTTACAACCTTGAAGCTATTACTATTGTGCATGCAACTCTATGTACTCTTCTAACATCATAACCTAGGATCTCCTTTTATACACCAAGAAGTCCTTTACAAGATAACTACAAATCTTCTATAATTCTAATCTTATACGCATATCTTTCTAACAAAATAGAATATACACTGAATAAGTCAATACACATCACTTTACACGTCTTTATCCCTTTAGCAGTCTTAAGTCTTCCTGCGGCAGTGTCAATTCCTTCAGCAGTGTTAAGTTAGTACTGGTTGTACTAACTTTCTTCTAGCAGTACTAACTAGTTAGTACTGGCAGTTGTAATCTTGAGCAGTACAAAGTCTTTGGCCTGGTTGTAATAAGTGTAAAGACCTTTAATTCTCAACACAAACAATCATGAAACAAATAATATTCACGTAGCAGTCATAAGCACTTATCTTGTCCCAAAAACAAACCACATTTCGCACAGTTCAATTCAAAACACATTTGAGTATCATTTTCCCCCAACAAAAAAATAGTAGAAAAATGGGGCTATGAGAACTCACCTCAAGCAAGTCTTTAGCAACCAAATCTCAATCACACAAGCAAATGCAACGACGTCCGCACACGACCTAGTCCAGTTAATGTCACATTAAATCATTTATTTCCAAAACAGTGTTCACATTTGATGCATAAAGGCTAGATGCATTGTACAATTACCCATAACAATCTAGTGGTGTGATGGTTGACGTCTCATCCTAAAATATCTTATCAATCCGATATCTCAACGATACATACTTATACTATTTAAAGAAAATAGCTAAGTAATATAAGTAAATATTTATAATAAATAATTATAAATATATCTCGATAAGTTCATTCGGTACTCGTAGTTAACATAAAATTATCATAATATCTTTAAAAATGAAACGTTTATACCTAATAAACATATTAGAGAAGTTTTGAAAAAAAATTATATTTTTTGTCTTTTAGTGAATTTATTAAAATAATAAAATAATATTTTATTATTTAAAACCAAAAATCATGTTCTTAAGTAGAAAATTTTAAGTATAAACTTTTTACGAAATTTCAACAAGACCCGTACGTTTATATAACGTTTTCAATGTTTTAAACCTTAATTTCAACACTTTTCACCATTCCGACACTTTTCGACAAAATTCTAAAATCTAAATCTTTAACGTTTACTAAAATGTTTTTCCCAAAATAACGTTCAATATCACTTCATAAATATATTTCACTTTCAAAGGTTCGTCAAAAACTCTTAAAACTATTAAATATCGTTTATTGGGCTTTAAGGCTCTACAAGGTCCAATAAGGTATTTATACGTCCAAAATACGATCCAAGCCCAAAACTAAGGTCCATTTATATACATAAGCTCATACTAATAAGTGGAAAATAACCCGGACCACAATAAGCCATCAAATAAGCCATGGCTTATTTGTGCCTAACGGGTCGTGAGCCCAAGAGCTCAAAAATCAAGTCCGTAAGCTTAAAAATAAGCTAGCACGCTACGTATAGTATTTGGTTACTACCATAAGCTAATAAAATAGTCCATAAACATACGTCATACCACAAAAATAATCAAAATCACTTCCCTTGTGATTTTAAAAGATGACGTGAGCATATAAGCTCAAAATAAGCCACGAAAAGCCCATAAAATAAGCTATACAAGCTATTACACACAATAAGATATCTAGCAATATATGTTTCTCAACCACCATGACCACAATATCAAAACTAACAAAACTTTATCCTTGTTTCTTTTTATTCGAACCCTAAACGCACCGTTTTATTTATTTTGTTTCAAAAAATTGATGTTTATGATGATCAACTTGTACAACTAATATCTATGCATCAATATAAACCCAAAAGGACAAACAAAATTTAAATTTGGAAACTTACAAGAAAATCTTTAAAAATGTAGATTTTGATACGAACCGGACAACCCAAACGTTATTTAAATGAATATCAAAATACTCGTATCAACCCGGGTTCTTAATCAAAGTTAGAAAATCTATGGTGGTTTGTGGTGGTTGGTGGCGAACGAACACACACACACACACACTTATGTGTGTGTTTTATTTTTTTTGAAAATGAGATGAATGAATGAAGATGTTGATTTTAAAAGAGAATATATGTGTACAAGTGGGAATATTTTAGCTAAAAATATGGCATCCTTGTCTCCTATGAGACTTGAACCGGCCATGCTGTCCTAGGGGGTTTGGGATGTCATTTTTGTGTCGAGATTACTTAAAAGCTCGTAAAACTTAACCGTAATATGTTCCCCTAAGTTAATTATCATTTTTATTCACTTTAAAAATACTTTTCCATTAACCTAGAGTATTTACATGACATATTTACACTTTAAACCTTTCAAAACTCATTTGGACATTAACGGACGTGTCAGGACTCGTTTTTTGGCATTTCTCAAAATTCACGGGTCAACCACCCAGAATGCAAACAACACAATAATAACCTCTAAAAAGGACTATTATCACAATAAACCATAAATTACCACAATTCTCAACAAAATCACCACCATCAACACGGTACAAAATCTAAATAAACTGACAAACGTCAAATAGTCAAAGGACTAAAAATGAAATATTTAGAACACAAAAGGGGAAAAGGTTACACATGCTCCCTCAATGAAAGACAACAAGGGTAAAGTGTTAAAAGTTCGAAAGGGAAAGATGTCTGGCCGTCTTGTTGACGAAGAATATAAAGAACCTCAACCAGCTCCTGAACCTCAAATAGAAGATGATGAGTAAAATCTACAAAGAGGTATTCAGATGAGTTTGGAATCATTTCATGTACCGGTCGATGGAGTGGCTATTCATGAACCTACCTCAGGTGTCACCCAAAGCCTCCCAGTAGTTGAAGGAAAGGGGAAAGGCATTGCTACTGATGAACAGGTTGCACAATCACTTCTGGAATTAAAACAGCCAAAAGGGAAAAGTACCACGGACCAATACATCTTTCAGAGGAGGACTCTAGTGACTGAGGAAGCATCTACAGGACCCTTGGCTCAACCTGAGGATGATACGTCTGCTAATATAGTTAATGATACTCCATCTCCTCCTAATGTTGAAACAGGTGTTAAAGCTGAGATGTCTAACAGTGAGGGTGATATTGAGATCCTGAATGTTGGTGAAGAAAAGGGTATGAAGTTCATCATGTGTACTCATTGTACATTCAGATGTATGTCTCCAGTACAGGAACCTTGAACTGTTCTTTCCTGTACTGATGTGCACAGGAGCCCTGAACTTGGTTTATCTAGTTACCAGTAGTCGAGGTAGATAGTTAAAGACCTAGTTAACTATTACTTAAAGGAGTTACATTGTAGTACTCAGTGTCACACGCTAAAGACGATGTAGATAATTGCAAGAGGTGATGAATGTCTCATTTTTTATCCATAACCTAACACTTCCTCTCTTCTGCTACAAGCTGACGTCTACTCTACACCAAAATCTACGTCCAATGTCTCTCTATAGATCAATGGGATCCTCATATCCTAACACTCATAAGCATCATTGCTTATGTTGTTAATAATCAAGTAAATTTCATATTGAAATGCTTCTCCTTCTCAAACACAATCCTTACAATCGTCATACTCATAAATTGGTCCTCACTTCTCGTAAACCTCTTTTCTCACCTCGAATGGTCTTTTCACTTCTAAACGGTTCCTCTCTTTCTTAATAGTCGTCTCACTTCTAATAGTCTTTTTACTTCTGACGTTTCTTCTCACTTCTAAACGTTCCTTTTCACTTCTAATAAGTCTTATCTTCTCTAACGTTTCCTCTCACGTCTAAACGTTTCTTCTCTTTTAATAGTCAAGTTACTATTAAAATTCCTCCTATATCTCTCTTAACTTAATTATTTCATCCAAAATACTTAAGTAATTTGCTAAATGCAAATGTCACTCCTTTGTTAAACTTTCCACTTTCTAGAAAGTGAAGAACATAAAGAAGATATTCAATCTTCAAGTGCTATTGAGTTACCACATTGTTTTGAGTCTCTCGTATTCCTCCCACATGAAAGAACTACCACCTCATCATCCCACCTTTGTTCCTCAACATTGTCAACCAACAAAACACTAAACAAACCTTTGAATTCCCAATCATCCACTTTTGTCTTGATAGGATCATATGCACATTAATTGTTAGTGCAAATGATATATCAATCTTTTCTATCAACCTCTCGTCAACACGTTCCTTCTTTAGTATCGCTCATCCTTTCTTACTTTTCGGCTCTGTGGAATCATTTTCATCCAAGAGCACATCGTCTCCATCCTCGTCTCATTTTTCTTTTTATTCTTTTAAAGTATATATTTTATTTTTTTTTTGACATATTTTGCCAAGATATTAAGTGTCATTCGCCTACTTTTAAAAGGTCATTCTCATAATATTTTTGTTTTAATCAATAAATGGATCCCATTCTCGTTTGTTAAAAGTCGGTCTAATCTCTCTCCATAACCATACGTCTTGAGTCTTTTAAGTATATCATTTAGATTGTTGTTTTTAAAATAATGTTTGCATGTGTCTAGCTTCTAATTTTCTCTTAAAGTGTCATACTCTAGAATACTAACACCTAAAATGCATGCCTAGTTCCCCTCTAATATCTTGCTATATATATATAACCTAGAAGATGCATGTCTAGTTCCCCCGCTAGAATGTTTTGCTATATTAGATGTGCACTTGTCTACTAAGACTTTTGTTTTGTAGCTCAACATATCTTGATTCCTTAGCTTTCCCCAAACAAGGGGGAGCATACACCGAGGGGTGCAACTTGCAAGCGCTCTACTCATTCAATTGCATCGAACTTCCTTGACATCGATAGTAATTAATTTATCCAGGCTCCATAGAGTCCAATAACAATGTGAAATGATATTGATCATGGGACGCAATGAGCAAGGGGGAGCTAGGAGATATGTGGGTAAAATTAAAGGATGGTAATAGTACTTGGAGCACCTACCTTTTCTCACTCCTTCGACATAACACTAAAAGCACCTACCGTTCATTCTCCACTTGTCTACTAACTTTGTTTTGTAGCACACATTCATATCTTGATTCTTTGGTGCCCCAAATAAGGGGGAGCATATACCAAGAGGAGCACTTGCAAGAGTTCTACTCATTTAAATTGCATCAAACTTCTCAAGCATCGATGGTAATTTATTTATGGATCTGTTATAGTCAATATACAAGGAATGTAATTATCATGGGGACGCAATGAGCAAGGGGGAGCTAGGAGATATGTGGGTAAATAGCATGGAGTTGGTTAAACCATGATGATAGAAGACTTCACTAGGATGATGCAAGCTCACCTTTATAATAAAATAAGATTGGAGATTGTCGAATAAGATGAAGGGCTCATCCATACTCTAAATACTTCACCTCATCTACTTAAAAATCACCTTCAACCTTCAGGTTTTGTCTAATACTTTCTACTTATATACTTGAAGTACCTACAATTCTATCATGCCTTCTTCTCATCTATCATGACCTCTTCTAAATTATCAAAGAAACATAAAACCACCTCAACCTTATTTCTTATGTTTCTTCTCATTCCTTTAACCTATATACTTGGAGCACCTACTTTTTCCTCATTCCTTCAACATATACACTCAAAGCACCTACCTCATTCTCATTCCTTCAACCTATATACCTAGAGCACTTACTTTTTTCTCATGTATTCCTCTCATTTCTTATAACCTCCTCTTAACTATCCAAGAAACACAAAATAACCTTCAACCTTTATTTCTCATGTCTTTTTCCTCATATCTTCAATCTATATACACGGAGCACCCACCTTCCTTTCATTCTTTCACACTACATATACTAGGAGCACCTACCTTCTTCTAATTCCTCCAACATATTTACCTTACACACTTACCTTCTTCTCATACCTCCAACCTATATGCTCCAACCATAATCCACATTATACCTTTTTGCTTCGACAAAAGGGGGAGAAGAGAGTGTAAACGAGTAACTTTTAAACTTTACTATGTGCTATAGTTTACATATTTTGTCATCATCAAAAAGGGGGAGATTGTTAGTGCAAATATTATGATATTTAATCTATACGATCTCTTTATGTTTTGGTGATGACAAACATGTGACTTGTAATACGTAACGTAAAGTGCGCAAGTTACTCGTAATCACAAATCATCAATGCATACATGCATCTACATTTCTCGACGTCTCAAGTCTACATCAACACCGACATTTGTTTGGAAGTTACTTGTTTACACAAATCATCAATGCATACATGCATCAACATCTCTCGACGTCTCAAGTATGCATCAAGACGGACATTGGTTTACACCCGACGTAAATCACATAAGGTATGTACAAACAAGCATTAAACTTGTAGGATGATCAAAGAAATAAGTTTTTGTCTTAAACTTTACATTTTTATAAATGTAACAAAATAATTTTTTCAAAAATTAATTAGACAAATTATTTTTTTAATTATAAAGAAATGTTTTATGTGGTAATTATTTCAAAATTCAAAATCTGGTTCTTTTCCCCCCAAAACATGTTAAACTTTCAGCAGACAAGTTTGTCACCACAAAAAGACAAAAACAGGAGCGTCTGTCGGGGCGGTCCCTTAAATAGGCCGGCGGCCCCCTTAAATATCCGGCGGCCCCCTAATATATCTGGGACCGCCGTTTCCTGACAGGCTGTTTTTCAGCTCCTATAAATAGTGGGTCACCTCCAACTATTTTCATAACCCTTTTGCATGATTTTCTTTCAGTTCTTTCTCTCTCTAGATCTCACTAAATCTCTCTAAATCTTTGATCATTCAACTTGGTTAATCTTGTTTAAATGTGATCAAATCTTCTATCCTTTCCTCCTTTCCTCAAGTGCAAGAGAAGAACTTTGGTCATCTTCAAGATCCAAAGTTATGTAGTCTAGTTAGTCCATTTGTAACATTTGTTACATATAGATCGAGTCCATGTCTTCCAATCTTTAGTAGTGTGTAGATCCAAATGATGTATATATTTGGATGGGTTGATTGTGGGTTGGTTAGTATTTTAGGCCTTAAAATACATTGGTGAAGTAGTAGATTGGTTCTAGCTAAGATTAGGACTCGACATCTAGCTTAGTGTCGGAAAATAATGTAAGCATCCGGAAAATAACTATAAGCGACGCGGTTTATGTGTTTAGGCCATAAAACACAAGGTTTGTTATGTTGGGCCATAAAACATAACGGGTTTGGTTGTACCCGAAGAAGGACTCGACATCTAGCTTAGTGTCGGAAAATAATGTAAGCATTGGTATAAGGTTTTCTCCGCCGAAAGGGAGCTTGTTGATTAGTGAAGTAACTCTCGAGTTGGATACTTGGAAGATGGAGTAAGGCGAAGAGGAGATTCATGACCGAACCACTATAAAACCATCATGTCGGTCTTGCTTTTTCTTTTCCTTTCTCTTTTTACGTGTGTCTGTACATTTTATCGCTTTATCTTTTACACTTGCATTGTGCTTATGATTGTGTGCATTGTTGTGTATGTTGTGTTAGTCATGGTTGTGTAGCTCTTTGTAGTAAACATTGTGAGTGTGGATATATTGGTAGAATATGCGCTAGTTATTTTAAATCCATTATCGACACTTATCATATTGCGTCAAACTTGATTGATGATTTGATACAAATGATCTAGTCCGAAAACCTCTTCTGGAGGCGGTCCTTTTAAAATAGGCGCCCCCTGATGTACTAGCGGCCCTCACTATATTTATGGGACCGCCGGCAGAGAGTCATGTAATAATTTGTTAGGTCTTGTTTATCTTGAATCATACATAATCAACCATGAAAGCTTGGAGAGAATAGTAGAGGATGACAAGTATTCAAATTTCAAATGTTATTAAAATGGAGGGAAAAAGGAAAAGTTTATTACAAGGCATCACCTTCTAATGATGATTAGAAGGGGTATTTATAGGAGAAGGAAGGAAGCTTCCCTTCCTTTATTTTTCTAATGTTTCACTTCTAGTCCCTATTCTTTGGCAATTATGCTATTTCTTACTTTTAGCATAATATACCTTATTACAAACTACTTTATTCTAAACAAAATAAAGACTAATGACTAAATATAACTAAACCACATAATCGACACTTTTTATGAACCTAACAATCTCCCCCTAAGGGTCGATTATTCTGGGCGTTCTCTTCGTGGTCCAAGTGGTCTTCCATTCACATACATCTCCCATCTTCTCATCTGATTGCGATACTTCAATCTTACTTCAATCTCTTCTTCAAACAATTTTAGATACTCAACTTCTTCATTGGTGAGATCTCTTTGAATATATCCATACTTAACATCATTATTGTAACTCCTTAATCCTTCTAATACTCTGTTTAGTGTTGCATCACAAAACTTATGAATCTCTGAATGTCTCATCACCCTTTTTCCTTCTTCGCTATCTTGATATGATTCCATGCAAGGCTCTAGATGATGGATGATACATTTTGTATTTTTTTTAACTCCTGGGAAAGATATTGTTGGTGCAGTGAGATTAACTTTATGTTGATAACTTTTAATTCCATGTTGAAAATCATGCACTCTTACTGATAAAGACCATAGCAACCCTATTTCTGCATAGTCAGGTACCTTGCCATTCATAATCAGCAAATACATGTCCTCAATATCATTCTTATTGAGATTATTGTAATCAGTCTCGGTAATCGGCATAATACACTCATTAGCTCTTCTTGCAACTATCTCTATGATAAACTTGTGTTAATGACCCAATTCCCAGTATGACTTGATAACTTGAATGATCTTTGAGTTCAAATAAATCACTTCCTTTGGTTTTCCAGGCTCTTTCTTTTTTCCTTATATAGAATATCTTTGCATGAGGATTCTTCCAATGTTCAACACCATATCGAGCATAAGGATTAAATTTCTTAAAAAATTATACACCATCTGTAGTTCGCTCTTCGGATATCTTATCATTAAAGATAATTACAGAAAACTTGTAAAGTGACAATACTATCTTCTCAAGCCCTGAACTTCCTTTCTTCAGATACAAAAGGTCTTGATTTATAAGAGATAGTGGTGGAGCTTCAGGATATCTCTAACAACTTTGAACTAGAGGTGTGGTCTTTCATGGATGCGGAGAAACAAGGATTTCCTTTCTACTTTCCTAAAGAATGTCACTTTTCAGGAAATTCTTCATTTTATCAATGTGATATTGTGCGTATTCCTGAAGTACATTCTTTGTCTCAACATCTCATTAACCATTTTCTTTAATTTTGCTTCATCAATTGTCAGTGATACTTCTTCCATAATATCTTGTGACATTTGCTTCGTTGGTATTTCATCCCTACATCTAAGCTTAAAGTACTCTGTCAAAAATCATAATCGTCTTCTTGCTCTTGATTTCCTGAAGTTGATGGACCTTGTTCATTTTCATTGACCTGTCCAGACGATGACTCTCCAGACACATATGCTTCATACTCAGAAGTCTTCTGCCGCTTTGCACGATTCTCCCCCTCAGGATGAGCATCATCATGAGGATCGTCCTGATCTCTTGGGCGAACGGCAGAAGTTCTACATGTAGTTTGTGGTACCTGAAGACTCTCAAACTTCATCTGAAGTGCTAGCCATATTGCTATGTCTTGTTGCTGCAACTGAGGATCGGCTTTCATAGAGAGATACAGTTGATATTGTTGTTCTGGAACAGAGGGTGTTTGTGATTGAACTGGATGAACATGAAGAATATGTCCAGACATATAACTTCTTACTGACGCATCAACTTGAGAAGGAATGTGATTATCAATAGCTTTCTGAATTTGTGAGGAAATTTCAGCCTGTATATTCCCACGCTCTTGTAAAATAGCTTTAGCAATCATCTGTTCCATCTTCTTTTAGTCTTTTGTCTTTCCAGAATCAGCCTTCCACAACATACACTGGACTTGACTCGAACCTGTCTAGGAAACTTTCTTTTTAACTTGCTCTTAAATGCGTATCTGCCATAGTTGGTCATGATTCGACAATATTCTTCGAGATGATCAAAGCAAGTGTATCTAATGACTTCCCTTGACAGAAAACCTTGCTTTCAGATGTTTAAATACAAATAAGTATAACGTCCTGTAATTCCTGAAAAGCAATCTTGTATCGTTAATTACGAGCAGGTTTGCTTTGAATAAGATGACGAAGTCGGTTTGTTTTAGATATGTTGGGTGTTGGGTGATCTTGATTAATGGTGTAGTTTTGTTGTCAGTACCGTCATTTCGGAGTTTTCAGTATCTCGAAGATTACGAAGTTCAGTATGATTCTAGAGATCTATTTGGTGTGAGGAATGGTGTTTTCTATGACTCCTCTATTAATTACTTCCTTTCTCCCTTCGTTTAATTCATACGCTTCATCAATTATTTTCTTCTCTTTCATTACCATCACAAGTATGACAACATTAGTAATTTCCACCTCTTCATCATTAGTGATCTCCACCTCCTTATCCTTATTAATCTCCACCTCCGGACTTTCCTTATCACTCCTGGGCTCTAACCTAGTACCGGGAATCTTTGGTTCATCATTCCTATGAAGTAAACTATCATCAATAACATTCTCTGATCCTTCCACCATCTTTTCAATCTCTATGGAGTTCCACATTTTCTCTAGCTTCTTGCTTTTCTCGACTTTTGTGCTCAGCAAGACTTACTTGTAATGTGTCTTGTAAAATCATTTCATCTGCTTTATCAATAGTTGGCACTGGAGCTGGTGGAGTAAGACGTATGGATCTCCTTTCAGGAAGGACGAATCACAGTTGATCGTTTTTGGAGCATTGACTTTGCTTAATCCATTTTAGGGTGTAGGTAACCTTAGGGGGGGACTAAGTGTCTATGCGTTCTTGGGTTAGACATCAGTCGGCTGTGACTGGTCAAGGAATCATCTATCACAAAAACACCTACGCCATACATCTGATTAATGCGTCGTGGTGCTTCATTTTCTTCTGAAATCATCCAATCAGGAATTTTCATTCCAACTTTGTCTTTGTATCTCCCTGAATTAAAGATATTTTTCATTATATCATCATCTTTCAGGTTGTGATACCTGTCTCGATCTCGTTTTAAAATTTCAGGGAAACTAGTCATGTAATGACTAATGATGATCTTTGTAAATCTTAGATAAAGGATCGAAGATGTTGGTGATTGAGATAATAGTAAAGTTTCCTATAATTGTCAAGCATAATCCACATGTATATTAATTGATAAGCATAACATCATTTGCATTTATCTGCATCGCGGTTGATCCCATCAGTGACACGTGTTGTCAAGAATTTTTAAAATATATTGCATAACGTTTTGCCATGGCTTGCAGATGACCAGTTGTCTTAACGCTTGTAATTGATGTCTTCAGCTCCATTGTAAAGCCACTTGTTGTTTATAGATAGAACCATGTCTAAAATGGGGGGGCGGTGGGGGGTGGGATGGGTGCTGTCACAAAGCTATCATGATCGTTGGCATTTGCTTTTGGTAGTGAATGTTTGTCTATAAGTCATCCGTGTAAGAGAAAGCACTTTCTTGCAAGATAAAACGTCACGCCTATACTTGATCCGTCTTCCTTCAAAGTTTTACCAGGAACTGTGCATATAGATCCATGGTACAGAGGAAGAAGCAGCAATACTGAATCGTAATGGATGATTCTTGATGATATTCGTCAGTATTTGCTTTCGGGTGGGCATTGCACATGTTCAAGATCAACCTTCTTGTTTGCATCCATGAGATCATATCGTTTGTTTGGGGGACACAGTTCGTCTGGATGAACATCAGCTGCATGTTGTTGTTGTGCCATGATGATTACTGAATGAATAAAATTGAGATGTTAGTTAACAAAACAATGCTTTTGACGTTTTTGTCTCTTTCCACTATGTCCGTTTTATTATTCTAGAAATTCTTTTCGGAATTTTTTGGACCAGTTTGTTTCTCATGTGCTCGTTCTTGCTTTTTCTAGCACATGCCATACGCTTTATTCGAATTTTTACTTTTGATTTTTTTCTTTTTGTGTGTTTGGCAATTCTTTTTCGAACACACATTTGATTTGCTTTTTCGCGTATGGATTTAGCTCTCTCTGTCTGTTTTTATAATATCCTCACACCAATATTTTTTTGAGACATGCTACTCTTCATGAAACGATGAAGATTTTTCTTTTCTTTCTTGTGATTTTGAATCAGACTCTTTGTGAATATAAAGCAGAAAATCATACAAACTTCTTAAACCATTTTTGTGAAAGAGTAGCATTTTGTCACAATCACAGATTTGAGAATTTTTCCACAAATCATTTGACATAAACTTTTCTTTTATAAATGATAACATAGAATTGTTCAATCACAAATCTACAACTGATGGTCACTAAGTCACTCAATCCTTCATTCAATTCATGCCGAACGGCCGATAAACCAGACATGCTCTTGACCACTTAAACAATTGAGACTTGGATTTTCAGCTTCAAGTTATAAAACTTTTCCACTTTCCATTTTTTTCTGGAATCCTAACAATGTAGACAAAACACATCAACCAATAACTGAATGGTCATAAGTCCTCACTCCCTCATTCGGGTTCATGCAGAAAACGGTTAAAACCGGACATGACTTAGACCACTTACATACAATTATGAATAGAACTATTTGACCATAGCTTAGTAATTCATTACAAAACTTGTTTCCTTATAACAACATTGTGTGTTTGTAAAAACACATGAGAAACAGGTCTTTTGTCACAGATATTGAGCATTAAGCATCAAAAGAATTCATTTAATACAAAGCTCAATTTTTACTGTTTTGACTTTTTGTGACTTTTTTTCATACCGAGTTGACAAATTATTATACTGAGTTTAGACTTTACTGTGTTTGAAAATTAGACTGTGAACAATTTAAACCAAACTCGATCAATTTAATAAAAAACGGGTTGTATTAAAACAATAAAGTAAACTCGGTAAATGTCACACTTGGTAAACATCAATCAATCAAAGCAAACTCGACAATCATTAATTTTTTTTTGAGTTTTAAGTTTAACATCGAATTTATATCTTGGATTTATTCCGTTTTATGATCTTTTTACAACAATTTTCAGTAAGACATAAACTCAGAAAACTTTGAATGTTTTCGAGTTTGAAATCGATAAGTGAAAACACAAAAGATCTGACTTAAAAACATTATAACTTACGTTTAAGAGAAAAAGTAAGTAATAATCGCTGTTAGAAGCCTCAACCAAATTGTTGTTGAATTTTCCTCTCAAACTCGATAAAAGACTTGGTGAAAGAAAAGTTAAAATGAAAAATAAGTTCATACCTTGTATAGCAACCGAAAAAGATTCCTGAAATTCTACTACTTCCAGTCCCTGTAGTTTTACATTCTGAATTTTGATTTTGATTTTTTCAAAAACTCCCCCTCGAGTAATGAAGTCATTTCAAAATTTGTTCACCATTATCAAAAACTCCCCCTTGGAATGAACTCATGTTAATCACATAGTCCAAAATTGAAAATTTCAAAAGTTAAAATTTTTTTTATTTTTAAATCAAAACTCCCCGTGAAAACAAACATTGTTCTCATTCAATTTTATGTGAGATTACTGTTTTTTATTTGATTTCCGAAAAATGGTTTGTTTGGGGGTATATGAATGAAGATTTTCCAATTACTCCCCCGTATATTATGATTCTGTATTTTCAATTGAAAGCTTTTTATAAAAAACTTGGAATCATGAATCTAATTACGTGATCTTTAAATAATTATTATATATATATTTTTTAATATGAAAAATCTTTTTGAATTTTTTTATTTTTCAATTTTTTATTTTCTTTTTGAAAAATGTATTTACATGTTTTTTATTTATGATATTTTTAAGAAGATGACTTTGTCAGGCTTTCCAACTGTGTTGGAGTGATACGTCTCATACCAATGCGATGAACTAGATACTCAAAGCGTTCTTTTGGAAGAGCTTTAGTAAATAGATCCGCAAGTTGGTATTCTGTCCCGAAACACAAGTATAAGTTCCTCAGTACCCTTCTCTAACATGTTCCTAATAAAATGATACCGGTTATCTATGTGTTTTGTCTTAGTAATTCTAGATGGTTTCATGAGTAGCAATGGCACTCTTGGAATCACAATACATCGGAATCCGGTTGTATTTGTATCCATAGTCTAGTAGTTGTGTACGCATCCAAATGACTTGTGCACAACATGCAGACAAGGAAAATCATATTTAGCTCAGGCAGTAGAATCGTTTACATCTTGTTTTCTTCGAACTCTAACTTACGAGCTTTCTACTTAGAAATTGCAATCCTCCTGATGTGCTTTTACAATCATCTTTACATCCTGCATGGTCCGCATCTGAATATGCAATTAGTTCGAATCTGGAATCCTTTGGATATCATAGTCCCATGTTATAGGACTATCTTAGGTACCGAAAGATCCGTTTAACCTCTTTGAGGTGTTTGACCGTAGGACGTGCTTGATAACGAGCACATATAAAAGTAGCAAAAGCAATGTCTGGACGACTGGCTGTTAGATACATAAGCCCTCCTATCATGCGACGATAAGTCGTTTGATCAGTAGGAGTGCCTTGTAAATCAGCATCCAGCCTCTCAGTTGCCATAGGTGTGCTCATGGAGACACACTCATCCAGACCATGTTTCTTTAACAATTCAATCGCGTATTGTGACTGACTTATGAATATGCCACGGGGAGATTGATGAACTTGAAGTCCAAGAAAGAACTTTAGTTCACCCATCATTGACATTTCAAAATTATTTTTCATTAGGTTTGCAAAACATTTTGAAAAATCTGGATTTGTTGATCCAAAAATAATGTCGTCAACATAAACTTGAACAAGTAATATGTCTTCCCTGTGACGTCATGTAAATAAAGTCAGGTCAATAATACCTTTAGTGAAACCACGTTCAATTAGAAAAGAAGACAATTTGTCATACATGCATGAGGCTGCTGCTTAAGGACTTATAGAGCTTTTTTCAAACATGTAGACGTGTTCTGGGAATCTGGACAAACTAACCCTTCAAGTTGCGGGGGGGGGGTTGACATAATTCTTCTTTCATAGGACCATGAGAAAGCGTTTTAACATCCATTTGAAAGATAGTGATATTCTTATGAGCAGCATAACAAAAACATCCGAACGGCCTCAAGACGAGCAACAGGAGCAAATGGAACTCTTCAAAAATCTATGCTTCTTCCTGCCTGTATCCTTTTGCTACAAGACGAGTTTTGTTTCTAACCACAATATTTTCAGCATCACACTTATTCTTCCAGAGCCATTTGAGAGCAATAATATTCTTTCCTTCTGGTTGTAGAACGAGTTCCCAAACTTGAAGTCTCTCAAATTGATTCAACTCATCTTGCATGGACTCAATCCAACTATGATCTGCCATAGCTTCTTTGATATTCTTTGGTTCAATAGTGCTGACGGTTAATGCATACATGCATACCTCAGAATCTGTGTGTAGTTTGGCTTATTCTTGTTACTCTTTTCTTTCTTTCTCTTATTAGCTTATCGAAATAAGCTTCTTCTTTAGCTTATTTTTCTGTCTTATATTCTGGCTTTTTAAGGTAAGAATACCGAAAGTAATAAGCTATCCTTTAGCTTATTAGTTTCGTCTATCCTTTTTTCTAATAAGCTAAGATTAAATAAGTTTTCAAATAAGCTTAGAATTAGTTTATTACTCGTATAAGCTGTTGGTAGCTTGTTGTTCTTTACTATTTTTGCTAGCTTATTTCGTCACTAGGATAAGCTCTCCTTTGGCTTATTCGTTTGGATCTAAGCTTATAGATTTAAAAAATAAGCTTCAGCTTATTTTAACAACTTATTACATAAGCTATCATTTCTTCTTATTTAGAATTACAATTCATTTTTAATCATGTTCAAAAGTTTAAACATTAGTTTAAATATTTTCATAAACTAGTATTTTTTCGGTTTATAGGTTTTAAGGTTTTAACATAGGTTTTGGTCCAAATAGTTTAGGCTTATCACTTCTTTACTTAATCTAGCCTTTTAATTTGATTTGGGCCTTTGGTCATTTGCTCCTATAAGAGTATAGTTAAGAAATTAGGCTTGGATTGTGTAGTAGGAATAATAAGGAATTTGGAGACATGACTTTTGAAACTGTTTTTATTTTAACAGTTTGTTATTGTTTGTGTTGCTTTTGGTTCCGGTCAACTCATAAGGCGTGGAGCTTAAGGATTTAATAAGCTAGATAGAATTTGACTATTTTCTTTAGCTTATTAAATCGGGTGTTATTGTTTATTTGCGGCTCTCCAATTCGGTTCCATTTTCTAATCTCTTTTCAATATTTAGAATAGTTTTATTTTATCATTCCATAATATATTAGCTTATTTGATTTTTGCCATGCTTAGTGTAGATTTATTTTTGTCGTTAAATGCTATGTTTGTTAAATTGAATTTTGTTATGAGTAGTGAGTAAATAACTTGTGTTTGCTAAGTGATTAGTGATTTGGAGTTTAAGTGCGGTTTTAAAAAGGTTTAAAAAATTAATAGTCAATTTACATGTCGTCATTTACTTTTAATGCAATTTAAATACTTGTCATTTATTTTAAAAAGCATTTTACTTTACTTGTCATTTAATTTCTTGAAACTTGTTTTCTAAGGATTTTAATTCGTTAAACCTAAGCCCGCACTTAAGGAATATTTCACGTCACTTAGCAAGCATATTTGTCATTTATATCTTTTAGATCAATTTTAGTATAACCTTGTAGTTTTAAATCTTAGAATTAATATTAGTTTAATTTTTAGTTTAAAAACCAAAACCAAAAACTTTGATGACAATCAAGCTCGATTTACAACTTGAACGTAGATTTCTATTCACCTCTCGCCGAGGAAAATGATACCCGTGTTAATTACTTTTTATTCTTTCCTAAGAATAATTTGTATGATACTTAGCTTGCGTATACGTATATGTATTATATATATATATTATACATTTGAGGGTTTATTTGATAAACGCGTTGAAAAACGATCTATATCAGCCTTCAACATAATATACATGACAAATGGTGATATTGCCCTATATATAATCATCATAGCCTGTGATTGCTGCAAAATTATCATTTCCAAAGCGAACGGTGCCCATGAATTTCTCAATGAAATTTTTTAGCAGTGATCGATCACCCGTCATATGCTTTGAACAACCACTATCAACAATCCACAGAACAATCTGAACTACCTGCAACACAAGAAGAAACAGCACATGGACAAGTGGGCAATTTGACTACCCATTTCTTAACAAAGACCTATTGTTTTTCAGATGAATGACTATTCTGACCATTTGGGTTTGTGTTAATAGGAGACCAAACAACATTTGGTTTTGATTCAAACCATTTTTGCCAGATTCGACTAGTTCGAATCTTGTTCTTCATGTATGTGCTTAAAGACTTATCTCGTACATTTCTTTTCTTTGTACTATACACCTTATCGTTAGCTTTTGATGTTCTTCCGACATCAATCTTAGGTTTGGAGACTACATAAGTAGTGTCTAAAGATTTAGATAGTGTCGACTCTTTAGAAAACCTAGTCTTGCGAACTACATAAGTAGTATCATAAGATTTTGGTGTTCTAGATTTAGTGGATAAGGTTCTACGAACATTCGAATGCACATTCAATTTAAAATTTGCAAAACAGTTATCATGGCATGGAATAAGCACATTTTGCATACAAGAAACACATAACAAAGTTTTCGCTTTAGAAGCGTTTGCAACATCAACATCAATTACATTTTCTTTGTTTGAGATAACATTTTCAGGTGTGATATCTGGTTGCTTATTTTTCCTAACATAAACTGCTACTTTCTTTGCTGGCTTCTTAGAGTTAGCTAAGACACTATTCTTGACATGTGAATCTTTATTCATTGGTCTTCTAACACTAGATGCAGCATTCATTCCTGTAGAAGATAAATTATGCTTAGCCTCGTTTGTTTGTGATTCATGAGTTGTGACAACTTTGTACATTCCATGTGCTATGACATTTTTGTTCGAATTCACTTTGCTTTGTTTGGCAGGTGAAGTCTGTAAAGTGACTGGTTTTGACACGACATGGTTTTCTTCTGATTTTTGAACATCCGTTTTCTTTTGAATAACATGTTTGTTTAATGGTGTGACACAAAGAAGAGATTGAGAACCATTTGTCTTGTCAAACTTAGTATTTACAGACTTACCTTTTTCAACATTTGCCAGTCTATTTTTTAACTCAGATATGGTAAACAAAAGATCCTGATTCTCAGCACGAATAGCACCATATGCATATGTTTTCTTAAAGACATGAGCAATTAATTCGTCCATTTTCGTTTGATTTTGAGACCGTGTCTTTTTTATTGAATTAAAAAGCTTTTGATATTCTAATTTGACATTGTCACGTTCTTTTATCAAAGATTGCACCGTAAAATCCAAAGACACGTTCTCATCTTCAAGTTTTTCCATTTTTGAAATCCAAGAATAATCAAGAGGATTTGTGTTTTTATTCTTAAAACTTGAATCCCATTTATGTTTTTCTTTTTCATGTTGTAACTTTAATTCAAAATCAACACTTTGCTTTTCACACCTTTGAACATCTTTTTCAAGAATTTTTATTCTTGCTTGCAAACCCTCTTGAATCTCGATGGATTTCTTTTTAAGTTGTTCAATTTCAGCATGGAGTGAATTGTCTACACATTCATGATTTAACAACACACTTAATTCAACTTCATGCTTGAGAGATACTTCCAAAAGTTGATCTTTCAAAAAATCATTTTGCTTCTCTAGTTCACAAAGTTCACTTTCTGTAGACTCAAAAACATCTTTCATCTCTTTTATATCCCTCTGAAATAGTGTCTTAAAGAATTCAAAATAGAACTGCAACTCGTTTACAATTGGTTTGAGTTGATCTTGACAAAAATCATTGAGTTGTATTTCTTCAGGTGACGTATAAAAAATGCTTGCTCGTTTACAGTTCTTTTGAATTAATTCAGACAGCCTTTGAAAACAATTTTTTATCTTATCTAACTCAATGATCAAAGGTGACTCACTCGGCATTGATACCGGGATAGAAGGAGTTGCATTTGAATTCTTGTCAGAAGGAATAAAAGAAGATGGAAAATATTTTTGCTCAGCAGAAAGTTCTTTTTGAGGAACAAAGTCTTTATAGAGAGCATTTATTTGTGCATAATCAATTGTCCAACAATTCTGTTTATTTGCAACAGCAATTGGATCATTCATTTTTTCGTACACTTTTTGTTGACTTTTGGAAGCATCATCAAGAGTGTCCTCAGAATTTGACAAGTGTCCTAATGAGATTTATGGATGATCTCTTTTGGCTCTAGACTCAATAGTGCACTTTGATTTTAGTGATCGGAGGCTGGAGCAGACTGCCACCTTTTCAATATCAACTAACTCGGAGTGAGAAAGTCGATAGAAATGCGTGTAATCTCCGTGAGAAATGAAACAAGAGTCTTTTGAGAGACCTTGAGTGGCTAGGGAGGGTTGTGCATAGCGTCACTGGGTCCATGACAGTCTTCAATGTCAGACAACACCTTAGTGTTTCCGACAGTTTATGTATTGACCCGGTTTCTGCCTAAGTGTATGGAGGGCTTCTTTCTTTACACCCTTTATCCTTACATTTCTTTTTCATTCTTCAACCCCTTCAATGCTTACCGAGACTTCATAACTAACACCTTGTTGGGTTTGTTCCAGTGTTAGCTCCATCTCAGTCGGCATTATTCCCTTTTCTTACTTTTTCTCCTTTTATCATACCTAAGGACTTCTACACTAACTAGTGGATATCCCTGGGTAGATCCCTCCAGTTCTGGCTGGATCATGGGATTTGAATACCTATGCCTAACCACCTTATATCTCCATAAATTTAAGAACATGGCCGATCTTTTGGGTATTCCATCACAATCCTTCAAAACCATTGAAAATTCAATCGAAGTGTTTGATATAAATATCAAAACGATTTACACTTTGAGAGTTTTTCATTATCACTAAAAGCTCCCCCTTAATATGTGCATCGTATTCGTAGTGCACGCTAAGTGTGGAGTGCATTGAGTCAAATTTATTTGATCACATCTTTCAATACAAATTAGATCCAGGTTAATCACATTTTTGGTCGGGTATGAGCATGTGGTTATGGTCTTGGGTGATCCAAGCTGGAACATTTGGAACCTCACCACCCTTTTTACATAGCTGCATAAACATGTTAGCAATAAAACAGGGGGCGATTATGGGCTTTTGTCATTCGTTCAGGTTTGGTTGGAAGGAATACCCATCGGATCGTGAGTAGTATCGACTGTGATCAGATAGATCTCAATTTAAGAAGAATCTTCTTGACAGATTGCCAGTCTGAAGTATTGAATCTTTCTAACACATTAAAAAAGTCATTTTATTCATCGTATCATTCATGTTCTCGTTATCGGAAACGTCTCAAAGCAGACAGCACGATAAGAGTTGAACAACAGTGAGTTTCTATCTACGATTATATTGAAAATTGATTTGAAATCAATGGTGTATCACTTACAAAATTGTTGACACACCGAGAGTGTTTATCATTTCAAAAATTCATTAACAACCGTTGATCCATTTCCTGGAACAAGTTTGATTCTTATAGAATCGCACCATCGTTTCTTTCCAGTTGTCACAAGTTTGATTCATAAAGAATCGCACAAGTTACCTACCATGAGCTTGTTTGATGTTGACTCAAGCAGGATTTCCATCTTCATTGTGAATGAATTCACTCTGATGTTCTGGCAAAATCACAAGGATTATGCGAAGGACTCTTAAACATGTCTTGTAATTCACATTGTGTGATTTAGCAAGAAGAATTTGGCAAGTGTCCTAATGAGATTTATGGATGATCTCTTTTGGCTCTAGACTCAATAGTGCACTTTGATTTTAGTGATCGGAGGCTGGAGCTGAGTGCCACCTTTTCAATATCAACTAACTCGGAGTGAGAAAGTCAATAGAAATGAGTGTATCTCCGTGAGTTTTGAAACAAAGTCTTTCTGACTTTGAGTAGCTGGGAGGGGTTGTGCATAGCGTCACTGGGTCCATGACTGTCTTCAATGTCAGACAACACTGAGTGTTTCTGACAGCATATGTATTGACCCGGTTTCTGCCTAAGTGTATGGAGGGCTTCTTTATTTTCACCCTTTATCCTTACTTTTCTTTTTCATTCTTCAACCCCTTCAATGCTTACCGAGACTTCATGACTAACACCTTGTTGGGTTTGTTCCAGAGTTAGCTCCATCTCAGTCGGCATTATTCCCTTTTCTCACTTTTTCTCCTTTTTAATCATGCCTAAGGACTTCTACACTAACTAGTGGATATCCCTGGGTAGATCCCTCCGGTTCTGGCTGGATCATGGGATCTGAAAACCTAAGCCTAACCACCTTATAACTTCATAAATTTAAGAACATGGTCAGTCTTTTGGGTATTTCATCACAATCCTTCCAAAAACCTTGAAAATTTCAATCAAAGTGTTTGATATAAATATCAAAACATTTACACTTTGAAAGTTTTCATCGTCCACTAAAGCTCCCCCTTAACCATTCATCGTTATCGTAGTACTGCTAGGTATGGAGTATACATGAGTCTATTTTATTGATCACTTCTGTCAATAATTATAAAGTCCGGGTTAATCACATTTCTCCCCTTATCCAAAATGTTATCCCTTGATATAATGTATATCAATTGATTAACCGTTCGGTACAAAATGAGATATGATAACAGACATGGAACATGTTATTGCTTCCCCCTCAATGTTTGAGGGTTTATAAGATGATGCCGAGAACAAGTATTAGGAAAGTTTTGAATATACTGAGAAATCTTGAAAAATTTGTAACTCGAGCATATCTTATAAGTCACCAATATGTCTACATAATTAATGTAATATTCACAAGATAAGTGTGTTTTACGAGGATAGACCTTTTTTAAGGTGAGAACATCATATATAAATCAAATGGCCTTTTGTATAACCGTAGTCCCCCCGTATGGTCGTACCACCGGACAAATTTCTCCAAACTCCTCATAATCCTCCTTGTCTTTAGCCGTCATGTCAATCGCCTGATCATGGCTCCTCACAGGCTTTGCCTTGTCACGTTGGCTACAAAAGGTCTCTGGCAAGTACTCATTCTTATTCCCTTGAAGGCGATCATAAGAACAGTCCCGAACGTCATCTAAGGTACCATCGCTGAACTTGTGGAGTTCGTCAATGCGCATCAATCGGTTCTTCTTGTCTTTATTCTCGTAGATGAATCCTCTTGGGTCGGAGTATGGAGTATAAGCGTCTTGTCTTCTCAGATTTGATCTGTACGTGTCGGGCTTGGTGAGATTAAGTTTCCTTCTGATAACTTTCAACACCCAGTTTGAAATCATCCCACACGTCGCTGGATGACATACCTCTTCATGTAAACATCCGAAAGGAGACATTCAAGATCAATACAGTTTCTGTCAACGCTTAGATTAGTCACTTTTCCCTTGCACAAAAGAAGCAGCATATCTTCAATGACTTGGAACCTAGTCTTGTAAGTCGCCTTCTTTGAACTGTAGAGAGCAATCATCATCCCTTCGTACTGTAAAAAACCAACAAGAGCTTATAAATCATGCATTCGACAATTTCAACCTATTGTACAGTGCCGCAATTATGCCGTCTTTTTTGAATAGACATTCCCGAGCTGATTCCCTTAAGGTTGCAATGCATAGAACTGTCGCGCTTCTACCCAATGCGAGATACGCCAGAGGGCGAATTTGTCGTATTTGACGACCGTTTACTCCACATCCGAGTTAGGCACTATCTTCTATCCATTTTGATATGTCCGTAATCTGCAGCCTTAGTCTTCGTTACAGAAGTAGAGTACTTTCGGCTTGACACACCACCACGTAGATATTCCAGGTCGTTGTTGATGAAGTGATGAAATGGTATAACACGACGACCCTGAGAATTTGGAACTAACGGTAGTGGGCTGTCGCAGATCAGGATATTGACGACCCTCAGGGTTGATCCAGTCTAATTTCTCGGTTGTGGCTTTGTAGACCTCCTCACAAAAATATTCCAATTCAGTCAAACTCTTGCAAGTGCCTTTCATCAACTCAAATGTTGGACCAGCTAGCAGTTCAGGCGTTAGAGTTTGAACGTTTAGCCGATTCATCACAAAAGCGGAGAAGTCAAATGTAGAGTCAGTTAGTTCATCGAACGACTCTCGAGGGTCCTGTTGCGCCAGATTGCTAAGCCAAGGTTGGACGGATTCATGAACTGCAGGAACAGATGTATTCCAAGCATGATCAGGAGAAGGTAGTCTCGTAGGTTTTTGAAACCAGTCTGAAGGATGTTGAACCTCTTCTTCGGCTTGTTCATCTTGGACACCTGTTTCGAACTCCTGGTCTGCAGGTCTTTCAGAGACATCAGTATTGGTAGTCTGTCCTGCTGTCTTGGTTGTCGTTTCACTTGGAGCACTGGTAGAAGCTGGTTCCTTTCCTGACCGTCTTCTTTTGGACCCCCGGTCTGTTCCAGCGGAGGGTTCTTCATCATCATCTGCCCCATCTCTAGGTCTTTTAATTGTGACTGTATCGCCATATGTATCTAACAAGATCTTGTCAGCTTCATACGCCTCAACTAAGTCCTTATAGAGCTGTCTCTGAATGTCTGACCTGTTGATAGAATTGTTAGTTTCCATCTTGTCAATTAGGATCTTTTTCAGCTCTAATTCTGAGAGATTTGCAGCTACAGCATGAGATGAGTTGGCTTCCTTTGATGATCGCACCAGAACTTCAGACTCGAGTCGATCGTTTACGAACTTCTCAACTTTAGGAATATAATTTTCTGGGATTCCTATTTTGACACGTTCCTGATGATTTTCTTCATTCCGTCATCAATTGTCTCAAGGAAATTGTTGATTGCAGTGTAGGAAGGACTTCCCCACTTCTTCTCGAATTCTGTCATACTTCAGTTGAACTGCAACGTCCACTGCTTCCTGCATTTTATGCGCTAGATACTGGTCTACGGTGCTAGGAATAGAGGATAGCGCTTCAGCATATTGATTGGTTTGCTTGAGTTCGGAGAAGTTGTCTTCTAGTGCTTTCAGTCTATGATCAAATCCAAACAACGAGGCAAAGTTGGGAAGATTTTGTAGGAGGGAGCTTGTAGTAGTTGCCGGTGTCATAATTGGTTGTTGTTGTGGTTGAATGATGATAGGATGTGGTGTTGGAGGGCGATTGATATTAGTATCAATGAAAGAAGTGGCTTCTGTATTTTGTCGAAAAATATCATCAACACCAGTATCTTGGTTTGGATTCAGCATGTTGGAGACGAATCCAGAAGATACAGACGAACTCTGTTGTTGACCATCAGGATTAACCGGAGTTAGGGTCACATGAGTGTCTTCAACATCTGTCATTACTTTATCTCTTCCATCAAGATCGGTATTGGTATCTTTGACTGCCTCATTTTTCCTTGATCTGTTTCATCTCTAGCATCTTTATCCGACTTTGCGCCTGCAACAACTGCTCCTTACAATTCTTGTCACTATCTTCCTCATCTGATGATGAAATACTAGAATCATCTTCTTCAGTATCCTCTTCATGTATTATTTCATCATCATGGGTCGTGAGCTTTGGATGTACAAAATCATCACCATCATTATCTGATTCAGTCAATTCTTCATCATCATCATCATCAGCTTTCTTATCATCGTCATGTGCATCATCATCTTCTTGATCATTCTCATCATCGTTATGGTCATCATCATCTTCTTCTTCCTGAGTAGTCTCATGAACGTCATGTTTCTCTGCATCGTCATCATCCTGATCTTGCTCATCATCTTGATCATCGTCGGTTGATTTCCAAGATATATCATCCTCTGAGTCATAATCAGGAGCATCGGGAACCCCTGGTTTAACACCAGTTCCTTCATCTGCTCCAGAACCACTAGCATGAGAGCTATGAGTTTCTTGACGGCTTCTTTTTATGACTATTTTGAGTTGCTCAGCCTCTGTCAAATCTGCCTCAGAGATTTTCTCCAGCTCTGTCGTCTTTTGTTTTCCTGTTCCAGACTTCTTTTCCTTGGGGGCAGTGGGAGGCTTCCGTTTAGGGATTGCATCTGTATTAGCTTTCTTCTTGCTTCCTTTTGTCTTAGGAGGAATTGTTCCTGAAGCCATAGCGTAATACTCTTTGTAGGATTCTGAGTTGCGGATGTCCTCGTTGGTTAATGCCACTGGCAAGATAGCCCCGTACAACTGAGTGGCTTCATTCCTAGATATAACATTGATAGTGGTAAAATTGGATCATCTCTGGCCGTAGTGCCAATTGGACCTCTGTTTCTTCCGCATCGAAGGAATCTTTTCACTCACATAGTTGACGACTATTTTGGTGAACCGAGGATAGTACATCGCACTGCCCTTCTTCATACTTTTGTTCTCAATCTTGAAAATGAAGTCCTCCCACAGAAGATATGCATAGTCAACGTTCTTCTGGTTGTACATACCCCACAAGATTTGAGCTTGAGAGAGACGAAGACTGTCATATGATGGAGTTCCGCAGAGACATTTGTTGATTACAGCAGCAAATGATCTCCATGGTTGATGCAGTTTATTGACATTCACGTCAGAGAGCTTCCTTATATCTCCGGAGTGTCCAAGGCTAGCTAGAAAGATGATGATCTCCGTCTCAAGAGGTGGGTCTACAAACTTCTTATTACCGACTTTAGGGCAAATTTGAAGGATGTCCCTGAATTGCTCAAGACCGATGATGTGCTTCTTGTTATTCATCTTGAATCGGACCGATCGATTGTGAACATAAGCAGAAGCCCAGAATTCCTGCATATAGATCTCTGGAGCATCAGCAGTGACTTGGAAAGCTTTGTAGAACGGAGTGAGCTTTAGCACATCATAGACCACTTGAAGGGTTGCTTCCTTGGATGTGATATCCGAACTCAAGCGAAGATTGCATTTTCCAATCTTGAGTCGGTCAGCAGGAGCCACCAATGCGTCATCCAAAGCAATCTGATCTGCTATCGAGAGTGCCATAATTCTGTTTAAGAAAGAGTGAGTACAGTTTATAAGGACACACAATCATTCATTCATGATAACCTTTAAGACTTTAGCACTTATGAAGATCAATCTACTTAGAAAGACACATAGCGTGTAAGACAAAGGCACCTATCCTAACAATTAAGTCGAATATAGTTAACCTTGTTTTTGTCAAGCTTTTACAGTCTATTTTAACCTAAGAGATTTGTTGAATTTTAATCTTAGTTAGAAAAAAATTTGATCTTAAGTGTGTTATGTCAAAAATTGGTCAAGTGTTGATAACTCTACTCGTTCGGTCCTCAAAGAGTAGCACTTGTGCTTGTTCGATCCTCACACTCATGCGCTCGTTCGAACCATACATGATTTACTCGTTCGCTCGTTCGATCGACATTAAGAGTCACTCGTTCGATTCATACTAACATACACTCGTTCGATCCTTATTAATAATCACTCGTTCGATCAACACTATACTTCACTCGTTCGATCCTGTCTAAGTGACACTCGTTCGATCCTCACATTACTTAGTACTCGTTCGATCAACACTATTCGTCACTCGTTCGATCCGTATTAAAAGTCTCTCGTTCGATTCATACTAACATACACTC
>BQNB010083346.1:0-15811 GCA_026074375.1 Tanacetum coccineum
AAAATTGATTAGGGTTTTTGAAGATTAGGGTTTTTTTATTGAATAAAAGATCGAGGAAGAAGATGGGGAGGGGTTGAAAGGAGGAAAATTGATTAGGTTTTTTTTTTGATTATTTGGCATCTTATTTTATATTAACCTTTGCTTAGTAAAAGAAAATTTCTCTTCACAGGGTAACACAATTACATTGTGTTATGTCAAAATAGTATGTTCAACTATTATTTGTTACGCATATCTTCTTTTAACGTAAGTTTTCTCAAAGACAAACCGACATTTGGTTTAACGGTTTAAGTATAAAGTATTAGAGGGTTTCTAGTACAATTACACAGGCATTTGGCTGATATTTGTTATGTTGTGTTTTAGACCATTATGGTTCACAGAGATATATTCGTCTGTGCTACCTAAGGGTGTAAACAAGACAAGACAACTCGCGAGCTACTTGGGATCGACTCGTAAACTACTTGAAATTGATTCGAAGTAAGCGAGTCGAACTCGAGTTCGAGCTACTCGAGTATATTTTTTAGTCGAGTTCGAGCTCAAAAATACTCTGCTCGTGAAGCTCGCAAGCCTTATCGAGCTTCAACTAAATTACACTTCTACCCTTTTATATACATATATTTACTTAATTTTCATACAAATCGAGTTGAGCCGTGCTTTATATGTCGAGTATTCATCGAGTTCGAGCCTTAAATGTAGAAATAATCAAGCTCGAGTCGAACTTCGAGCTCGAGTTTTGTATGACGAGTCGAGCTCGAGCTCGAAATATAAAGCTCGACCGAGCTCGAGTCGAGTTTCGAGCTCGAATTTTAGTATTCAAGTCGAGCTCGAGCTTCGTAGTACTCGACTCGACTCGTTTACACCCTTATATACACTGTTACCTCAAGATCTATCTCCAAATATCACTTTTGGACATAACTTCTTTGTATATCTATGTAGATATTGTTTAACCAATGTCATGTGTCTAAAACAACCATTATTTAGATACCATATATATTTCTTCAAGTCACCCTACACAGAAAAAGAAACGGATTAGTTTTTTTTTGTAAACCTACTTTTCAGTGTGTTCCTTTGATTGCTGATTAGCAATCTTGGACTTCCTGTTTTGAAGAAGGCAGGTTTACCATGGTCAGAGGTTTCATGGGCTATGCTTTTACAAATTTCACATCGAGAATAATATTCACACTCATGAGAGTGAGAGTCATTAAACCCATAATAATTACATGGTTTAAAAGGTTTAGGAATAACAAATGTCGTTCTAGAGGAAGATACTTGAGGTAGCTGAGACTTATATTGGGTCAAGTTCCTTTTCATAACAATATGATCATAGTGTTCTTTGGTTAGGTGGTTAGTCCCTTTGTATATACTACACTTGGGATTTTTGTAATAGTAATCTTGAAGGTGATTTTTAAACCCATAGTGTGTGCAGGGACTAAACTTGACTCGCTGTTTAGATTTAATAGACTTATCACTCCTTGATTGAGAATCATTGGTAGAGCTCTTAATGAGAGGTTTCATTTGTTCTTTAAGTCCTTGACTTCTTGGATCAGAGTAATCAATATGTCCTTAGTGACATTCTTAACCTTTTTCTCATGTTTCTTTTTAGGGACAAAGGTTGATTTGGAATTGGGCCTTTTCTTGAATGGCTTGCTGAGAGATTATTTTTCAGCCACCTTTTTAGTCTTGTCTAAAATTGTAGAGGTTTGAGTTAAGCTAGTGGCGTGGTCAGCATCCTCTGATTCACCTTTGGGCTCAGCCCTTTTGAATTTAGGTATGAAAGGTAAAGGTTCCTGATCAACAATCTCTGACTTACAATCAGACTTAGGTTCAGTTTCATTCACTAAGCGAGTCTTCAATTTCATTCTCATGCTCAGAGCTAGTTTTGACAAAACTTATTTGGAAGATTTTTTAGTCTTTTCTTTTAGGTTTATAACTATAACACCCCAAAACCTGTTTCTAGGTAATTATTTATGAGTATGTCATTGAATAAGTTTGACTACGACTTTATAAGTTTGAATGCCTTACGTGATTGGTTAGTCAGACCCGATAATCAAACTATAAGTCTAAATATTATGTAAATGATTTTAAAAAGTATTATGTGTCATAAGTATGAAGGAAAATGGCTTGAGGCACTAAAGGTGTCAATTGGCCAAAATCATAACTAACTAGTTATCCTAGACATTTCCAAAATAATCAACACTCTTCCTATGTTGTGTAATATGTTTGTAGTGTTGGTCTAAAAGAAGAAAAAGGAGGGAAACCATGGTGAGTGAGCAATTGACGAGGAGTCATAATATTAATCAAGGGTTAAGTCCTAACCAATGTCCCTATCAAGTAAGTGATCTTTATTTTGAGTTAATTTTGAATTGAGGTGTTAGGGTTTATGTATCCAAATAGAGGGTATTGGGTAATTGTGGTTCTAAACCAAGTATTGAGATGTTATTAATAATGGGTTAAGGTCAATTAGTGTTTTAGGTGAAATTGGTAATTTTGGGACGATGATCATATAATAAAAAAAGGACTTGGTTATGCTTATGGGTAGATTTAGACACCCTTAATTATTATATAAATTAGGAGTGTTAATATGTGTTGGTGACTATTAATTAAGAGAAAGCAAGAAAATGATGGCGACTTATTGGTAAAGTTAGCTTGAATTCAGGTAAGTAACCAAGTATTAATATGTTACAACAAGACCATCAGCAGCAGCAGATGATTGAATAGCGGATACATTGAGGAGATCAACCCTAATTGAAGACCCGATACTCCAGGTATTCTTTTTTTTCACTAGCAACACTGGAGAGGCATAATAACTCACACTTGCCCTAATAATACCACTTAACAGCATCTCCTTGACCTGTTTTTCTATCTCAGCCTTTTGGATGTGGGGGTATCTGTAGGGCCTTACACTCACAGGCTCACTACCAGGTTTTAAGGAAATGTGGTGGTCGTGATTCCTCTTAGGAGGAAAAGGTCAGGCTAGTCGCGCTTTTGTTATGTATATTGTATATTGATTGTTAAGTGTTTAAGTATATAGATTCAAGATGCTTGAAGATGGAGATGGAACTAGGTTGGTTAGGTTCTGGTTAAGGGAATTTATTGGTTTAGTCATGGGACTAATTAAGGTACGTATGTGGCTTATGATCATGATGTGCTAACATGTTAGTTTAGTTATGAAGCTTGTATGCAAATGAGTATGTGGATGATTAAGTGGTTTAGTCATGACGTATATGTATGCATTTGATTATGTCATGTATGATGACATGTTATTACGGGTTACTTACTAAGCGTTTCGCTTACGGTTTAGTTGTTTAACCGTTTTTGTAGATACTTAAGTGAAAGAAAATAATACATCAATCAAACCATTTGATTGCACTTTTGATCCATTAATTTTATCCACCATCTTTTGTAAATCAATTATTGCAAGATCTCGTCATCAATCATAAATTATGAATCAAATTGCACAACTAGTTAAACAGTTGGCAAAACGAACTCAACAAATAACAACCGCCGGCAACTGCGAACAAGCAAACCTTCTCTTTTTTCTTTTTTATAACTCTTAATACCAAGTAAAAATTAAGGGAATACTGAAAGTATGTTTATCAAATTTACTAAATAAATAAGAATACATCGGCAATAAATAAGAACAAAGCCTTAGCCAACTTAACCTAAACTATACAGACGTAAACAACGGGTCTGGCCTATAGACCTTATTAGCTAACAGAAACAAGTTGTGACTTTTTCGATCTTGGTTCTATAGTCTATGGGGAACAACACAAGAAGCGGAAGAAAACAAAACCACACCAAATACGTACGCATAGGAAACAAAAAACATTGCATATAGGGAAGCAACCCTTTGAACAATGGATCACGTACAACAACTAGACGCTTAGAAACTCAACCTGCGAAACATCCTACACGACTTGATTGATTAGAGAAAGAGAACATCCTTGAACTCAACACTTACAAATACAAATACAAACACAAATGCAAAGTTAGTTAAAACTAACACCATACATTAGCTTTGGGAGCAAAATTCAGTATAGTAAGTTCACCACCATACAAAAACAATTACATAAATAAAAAGCTTATAGCGTAATATAATACTGTAACGATTAAAGAGTGGTTCAGAACTTGGTGTAACAATTACATTTAAAGGAACTTGGTGTTGGCATATGCTTGTTACATAGTTAATATTTATACGCCTAAGAAATACGTGAGCTTATCGGAGGCACACATGTATACACAGATGATACGTTTATTAATGTAATTAATATATTTTGTATATTTATTAATTATATTAATATGTTTCACGAAAATAATAAATGGTCGTTAATTATACCGTTAGTCGCTATAATTAACTTAAGGCATTAAATATACAAGTAAGGGACTTGGATGTACGAGAACCAAACCCGTAGGTTGTTTAAAGCCGGCCAAACAAGGTTCTAAAAAAAGGAAAATTGTCGATTTATGAGACTTCAGAAGGTGCTCTAGTCTAACTTGAAAAATAAATTTAAAGACTATATAAACACCCCTTAGTTCACAATTCCATACGACACAAATACTAAAAGCTAAACCCTACGCATGTCAAATTTTATATGCGTTTACTTTTGCCTGTATTTAACATGCATGTTATGCATGAATATTCCATACGTATAATGCATGTATAATACATGTATGTAATACTAGTGGGTTACCCGCGCATAGCGGCGGCAATAAAAAATTTACCAACTCAACTTTTTACGTAATTTCCTACCCGCTTAGTAATTTCTTCTACATTTAGATGGTTATCTTATTGCGAAGCGTCTTCAAGTAGAGACTTGATCAAGTCAAAACGCATTGTGTCAATCGACTTCAAAATAACTGTACAGAAAAACTAGTCAAGATAAGCTACTTCACTAACTTATCTAAAAGGCTGCGTTTTAAGGGTTAATGGTTCACGACCAAACATAACAAGAATGACCAATAGTTGGTGAACCCATCTTAAAAATAATACATAGATAGAGTAAAAAATTATCCATATAAAGCATTAGCAGAGCTATTAAATAACATGGGTTCACACTTCTCCCTTCCTAATGCTTTGAAAGAGATTGCTCACTTTTCATAGGCATTCCCTGTTCTGACTCGATTCTAAGTGATCTCTGATTGAATGAAAATCAATTACTGCAATGCTTGTGCCTTGCTTCCTTTTCAATAATTGTTTGCATTCATAGGTTAGCACAAATCCAAACTGTGTGACATCCTTCCATGTATTTACCAACTTCCATAGTATCAGTCTATTGCTCCTTTTCCTTGGAGTCTCATCCAGCATTTCCTCTACTTCAGCATCTATCCTTGCATCAGCCTGTGGTCTTTCCTTTCCTGCAGTTCCTCTGCAATTCACTGCCACATCTCCTGGCTCCCATGCCATAGATCTCTTTGCTGGTCCTATCAGTAGTAAAATTTTTCTACCACACACCTATGTATCATCACTTGTACACTTCCTTCCTATGAACTGTTCTCAATGATATAGTTACATAATATGACAAAAACTCGTCCCAAAAAATGTTCATATGCCAATCTAGACCCAAAAAAACTTGCAACTTGGTACCAAACTTTTTGTCACTAAAGTTTCACTGTCACTGTCGCAGGTATCCTCACCGAAATGCTAATCCACAACTTTATAATATAAGCCTAACAAAACTCAATTTTAATTACCCCTTGCGACGAATGAGCGAAGTACAATTTCCCCTAAACACTTCCTGTTTTAGATAATCCCATATGAGAACCCATTCACGCATTTTCCATGAACTTTCTTTTCTAATATTTCCCAATTCCTGAATACAACAGATTTTCTATCTATTTCTTATCAATCATATGCAATGATAATTAAACCTTGAAAACAGTATATGTAGCATTCAAGTCATGTATAACAATGTCCCGTTCATGCTTGCGAAATACTCATTGATCTACATAGTCCCGCATGAACAACCTCTTTATGTTCAATTTTTTCCAAGAAAGTCCACGCCACGAGGCCTTTCGCTCGAGAGAGCATAAATATCCTCTTCTAGATTCCAAAGATCACTCGTAAATAAAGTCATCACGAAATACTAAGTTCAGTCAGAGGCTTAGCTTCAAATTATGGCAGAGACGATTTGACTTCATACCTCATTCCTTCTAATGACGAGTGGTTTCTTAGCTCAAATAACTGCTTCTTCCATACATAAACAACGTATACTTTGGATTCTGCCAGTTGTTGTACTCCATAACACACCATAGTATCACTCTGCTCTATACTAAGTTGAATCCGTATTATAACTTAGTATATTTAAATGTAAAATTTCCCAGTGTAGTGAGAAACTGAGTACACAATACTAGATAACCTGTTATTCTTGCTATCATATATATGTACTCCACAAACGCTCTCCTCCTACTCCCATGCAGAAATCAAGAAATAATTCTTCTCCTTTATCTCTCACCGCTTCAACCTTGAATCTTTTGTAACATCCTTTTGAACAGTGCTTCATGGGACTCATGTGCGCTCTATGTTAAGACACGCTCAACATACCAGATATATGTTCCCAATGCCTTTGTCCGATGCCTTCTACCAAGGTAATCGTGGTCACGTGTTACCGCTTTAGAGATATTATGAGTTAATCTTCTGTTATCCGATGGATTGGTCATGGCTTCAGTTTACCTAGATTCTTGGTGTTTCTCCTCCTTGTTTACACACTTCCAATCACGTGCCCGTCGTTTTTAACATATGATACCTAACGCGCCACGATCTTTTTAGCTTTTCTAGAAGAGCCCACTACTGTTCTCTATATATCTGTTTGTTTTAGAGGATCAACGACAGGTATGAGATTGCAAATTTTTTATCTAATTACATGTTTTATCTTCTCATTATGCAACCAAACATGATGTCCGCAGTAGCAGGTATTGGACAAATACGATTCAGGGATACTTGTGCCGAGGCCAAAAGGTTTTTTAATTATGAAAAAGGTGGAGAACAAAGCAAAATTCGAGATATAACTTTTGGAGAACGGACTCGTGGAATGGATTTGAAACACATAAATGCTTGTAAGGATATTCTAATTAATGTCTCAATTGAAGTGCCACCAGTGACAGTAAAGGGCGACAAAAGCAAATCGTTTGTTGTCTTGTGTTCACAGGTTTCATTTGAAGCCAATTGCATTCCATGACACGCTTAATATTAACCATGGTTTGTATATGAGTGAGACTGAGTTTGTTGAGAACAAGAATAACATAAAACGTAGACTTCTAAGTAAAGTAAAAGGACTTGTATTAAATTGACTCGATCCTAATCCTATTTATACTTATTGAAGCGTCATGACTTATCAAGTCAACCATTGTGTCGCTTCAAAGATAACTGTCAATAACTGTCAAACTAATAACTAACTTATCTAAAAGGCTGTTTGGGTTAATGGTTCGACCAAACATACAGATGCCTTTTTGACCCATTCTTAAATAATACATAATAAGTAAATTATCCATAAGCATTACAAGCATTAATCTGGTTCACATATGAGACTTCAGAAAGTGCTCGTCTAACTTGAAAAATAAATTTAAAGACTATATAAACACCCCTTAGTTCACAATTCCATACGACACAAATACTAAAAGCTAAACCCTACGCATGTCAAATTTTATATGCGTTTACTTTTGCCTGTATTTAACATGCATGTTATGCATGAATATTCCATACGTATAATGCATGTATAATACATGTATGTAATATATACTACTCCCTTTTCCCTTGTTAATCCAATCGGCATATAACAAACACCCCTTAAGGCTTGTTTGTTCGATTGTATAAACTCAAAAACAAAAACATCGTGTTTCATTATTTAATCGTGAAGCAAGCATTAACATTTTAATGTATTTTTTCGACGTGTAGTGTGAGCATTCCATAGAGTGATAATTTAATCACTAAAGGTTTCAAGACTCAAGATTCAAGATCAAGTATATCAGTAGTCTTAGTAACTCTATTGATTACAGGTTAGTAAAATTACGTGTTAATTTTATTGTTAATTCACAATATCAAATTAGTTTCATCCGCTGTGTACTCGTAGTAAATGGTTTACTAAAAGACGCTATAACTCTGTATAAAATTTATGCTTAAATAAACAGCAGGAAGGCGGTAGGTGGCCTTTTCAGCCTGCGTGGATTCCTCACCTCCTGCACACACAATTAACTTATATTACAACACTATATTCTAATGAATATGAACCAACGCTTCAAGTTTAATGATGTTCGCATACACTTTATTTTTTGGACATGTTAAAGGCATTTACAAAGGTGTAGGTAGAGTATGAGTAAGCTTCTTGCTGAATATTTTTTGTAGCAATAGATGGTTTGCAGACCTGTTTTGGATTTGCTCATATATGTAGCTTATGTTGTTTTTTTAACAACAGAAGGTAAATTGTTAACAGTTGAATCTCATTACAATATATCAGCTTCTTAAAAATAGCTTAAACTATTTGATAAACATAAACTTGGTGTCTTCCATCCAACAAATTTGTCTGAGAATCCGATTACCGCAAAATGACTATATGATTAATGTGTTTTAGTGTTGTGACGATCAAATGATAAGTTATGAAAGTGGTAAAAAACAATCAAATGATAAGTTATGAAAGTGGTAAAAAACAATCAAATGATAAGTTATGAAAGTGGTAAAAAACAAAAAATACTTTGTAATAACGTAAATCAAGAATGTAATAAAAAAATTCGTTCAAATATAATTACCACTCTATAGGAGTGAAGTAAAACCATCACATGTCTATTAATCTAACCAAAAACATATGAACTTTAGCAGTTAACCTAATCAATAAGAATATGAAGAAAGTTCTAATATTCCTAATTTAAACTCCTATATAAAAAAAAGTCACTCATTAGCTTACAAAGTCATAACTTTACTCCTGTTTTGCACAAATATTCAACAAACAATACATCTCATTTTATAACAATTTTTTTACCCAACGGCGTTGGGCTCGGCGTTGGCCGGCCAACGCGCGTTGGGGTGGTTTTTAAAAAAAAAAAATTTCATTTTACCCCCCTAACGGCTAGAATTTAAATTTTACTCTTTCCCCCCAATTTTGAAATGTTTCATTTTAGCCCCTAACGACTAGTCATTCAGTATTTATAAAAAAATTTAAATTTTACCCCCTTAAAAAACGGTCTGATTTTAAAAAATAAATCATTTTACCACCCCCTCACTCAATCATTGATATACAACACATTGACCAAATACAAAGCAATACAATTCACCACTCTTTCAAATACAACATAACATCTTTTTAGCAATAAAAAAAATGTCTGAATTCCCACAACAGTTTCATGAATATCCTCACCGGGTCAATGACCGCCGGAAAACAGTTTCATAAACAATACATCAAGAACAACAACAAGCTTTTTTCCTGTTTCAGGCAAACATATCCAATCCTAAAACCGTGATTTAGTATCCTTTTATCCTAATATAGTAATATATTGTATATTTAATAATCTACAACAAAATCCACCATTCATTCCAAGTCAGGAATCTTCTCCAAACACTCATTCAACCTTCAACAAGTCGATTCGCCAAAAAAAGGCTGGGTTGGTCGCAAAGAAAACAAAATGGCCGAAAGGGAAAAAAATGCCTCGAAAGGGGAAAAAAATATTGAAGACGAGCCCCAAGCGCCATATAAAGGTAGCAGCGAGCCGTTGGGCTTCGGTCGAAGAAGAATTGCTTCTGCACATGTTAGTGGCCGTTTCCAGAAGATAATAATGTCGGAAGGTCACAAAGCATGACACGTTTTGGTATCGGGGTTTGACGAGTTCAATTCTAGAAAAAATTTCAAAACCGTACGAAGAATATGTTGAACTAGTAATGAATACGTTGATGCCATTGCCAAAAGTTCAACGCCGTCGTACACACTGGTCAAACGTTTGGGGAAAAAGTGTGCGGAAAACGATGGGAATTATTTGAAACGGGCTCAATAGTACTTTACCGTGACGAGGCATAGAGGGGGTCGCGTTTTCCTCAAGAAGTTTGCTTGGGCCGTTTTGAGATTCCCCACGAAAGGGGAGACGGAACAAGTTGACTAACGGGGACGTCCGGGGCTAGCCAGGAGGATCTATTCGGTCACGATGCACGACCACGTCCGCCGGGCAAAACAACGGCCCGCCAAGAAAAGCAAATCCGACGCAAAAACGGGGGACGCAGCACCGGTGAAGCTTGCGCGTCGGCCCATTCGGGGAGCTAATGTGAGCAGGAGCTTCGTCTGAAAGGGAAAGCCGCGACAAGGGCTTCGAAGCTCAAGCCGAAAAAAGTCCGCACACTAATGCTGGTTTGAGAGGAGTTGAGGTTTCAAGCTACTAGCACCATGGATTTGGACGATAGACGAAGCATATTAGATCAGAAGCAAAAAAAAATTGATCAAAAACAAAATTGAAAAAATGATTTGGTGACGTGGTCGACGAAGACGAGAGAGTAAGTTTTTTTTTAATTTTGTAATGTATTTTTTTTTCGTAATGTATTTTTATTTCGTAATGTTTTTTTTAATTTCGTAATGTTTTTTTTATTTCGTAATGTATTTTTTTTTTTAATTTCGTAATGTGTTTTTTTTAATGTAATTTGTATGTTTAATTATGAATGAATAGGTTTGTTTGTTTAAAGAATGAAATAATTGTTTAGGGGGTTTTATGAAATAAAGAGGTGCAGTGGTGTTATGTGGTTCTGTTATGATTAGGGGAGTGGTGTTGGTGTTGGTGTTATGCTGATGTGGCGCTGACGTGGCAGCAAAAACTTGGTATTGCCAAGTTATGATACCTGGGGCTCTTACAAAGTCATAACTTTACTCCTGTTTTGCACAAATATTCAACAAACAATACATCTCATTTTATAACAATTTTTTTATGTGCAATCTTAACCATTCATCTCATTTTAGGGAAACATATCTTAAAGTGACATGTGTCACTTATTAATTAAAAAATCACCTTTATTTTAAATTGAAATATCTTTTTATCTATTTATTTTTTTTATAATTTAATTTCATCATATTTTCTAAAATTTTGTGCTCTTTAATTCAACATCTATTTTGATATATTTTTATTTTTTTTATTTTTAATGCTCTCGAAACCGTTGCTTTGTACGGATAACATGCTAGTAAATTAATAATCCGTACCAAGAAAAAGAAAAGATATATTCTTATTGTAAGCAACTATATCTACTTTAAAGACCAAATCATCATATATTCATCAAATCGTGTAACTAATATACAACATCTTAGTTGTGTCTTATACTGCATTTCTTTAAACACACAAAGTCACAAACTATCTTTGCAGTCTTTATTCTTCTTTGTTGCTTCTCCGGCGTGTCATCGCGTGAATCCTCTCCGGTGAAGCTCATCTCGATCCCTTAATGCAACTAGTATATCTACTGTGTTGTATGTCTTGTTAGATAAACTGGAATAAATGTTAGTTGAAAACTTTATAATATATGGGCCAACTTTGTTTATAACTTTTTAGGGTTAAAGTCATTATTTACCAAGGAACTTTCAAAAATTTCCACATATTACCAAAATGGTGATTTTAATATTATTATTACTTTCCTAACTTGTTGGTACCGGCAAATATTGCAAATATAAATTTACTAATTTCCACGTCATTTTTCTTTTACACTTGGAGTTGACTTTCGTTGACTTTTCCACCTCACCCATCTTCATCTTCTTCCTCTATTTCATTGACTTTTCCACATCCATTATCATCTTCTTTCTCCACAACAAAACATATCCACTATATCACAAAAACATCAACAATCATAACAAAATTTTCCCAAATCCAAAATGTGATCTAAACAATACCATCACAAAAAAACTCTCATCACATCACCACGTCAACAACAAAAACAATAACAAAATCATCAAAACAACATCCTTATTACCCTATATAACATTTCACAAATGGTCGGTGCATTGTGGGCTACACTTATTCTTTTGGGCTTCGTGTGGCTCGTCTCATTGTTGTCCACTCCGACGCTTAATATGTCCACAATTTTCAGTTCTTTTCTTCTTTATAACTCAATTCTGGAATCATCCACAACAATCTTCATCCTCCCAACGTCTTCATCATCCACAGTTCCAAAATTCCACCCTCCCACCAAATCGTTGTTTCACTCATAGACATATCATAATCGAGTTAAACTATTCACCGATGGCAGGCTAAAGGATCATTAGGTTAAACTTTGTAAAAGTTTTTTGATTTACGGGTTTTTTTCATTAACTTTTAATTTATCTAATATGGGTTTTGTTGGTTTCTTCTAATTTGTAAGGTGCTGAGGTTTTAAGATTGGAATTGCATGTAGGAGGTTCTTCCTTACTCGGCTTTGTAAGTTTATAGACCTGTTTAATTGTTGTCTTATAGTTTGGGTCTAAGGTGTTGAGGTGACTTGAGCCTTTGATTTATTATGCGTGTTTAAAGGTACAATTTTTAGGGTTTTCTTAATGGTTTTATTGGTTATGTGTAGTTTAGATGATTTGTGGATTAACTTTTGGTTTTTTATGGTTATAGGAGAGTTGTTGAGCTGTACAATGATTGCGGAAGATCACCTTCATTTGATGCAGTTGCAAATAGTGGTCGGCAGGTATTTTTTTTCTTTGCTAAAGTTAGGGTTTGTGTAATTGATTCGGTTGTCGTGAACGGTGTAGAAAGGCGGAATGGTGTTTGCAATATGTGGGTATGGTTTTCTAATTTGGTTAAAAAAAGTTACTGTTAAGATTAGGGATTTGATAATGAGCCTAATTTAGAGTTAGGGTTGGCTTACTTTTTTGGTTTATGAGAGGCTTTGAGCATTTACCTATATGCGAATAGAGATATACCTAAGTCCCTTTTTTAACGATTGTCATTGTGTTATGTGTTTGACAGTAGTAAAAACAGGTGCAGAGACGACTTATAAGACCCGCACAACAGTAACAGGTAACAAAAATTAGAAAATTAACTGGTGTTTGTTCGAGACAGGCCAAGATTTACCACATAACTGGTGTTTGTTACTATGATTCAAAAGAGATCTCTGACACTCTACTGCGGTTGATGGAGGATGAGTGAAGTGTTTATGGATATGGGGGCATCAAAATCATTGTTGGTAACGTGTGTACCAAAATCATGACACTTATTTACTGTTGACAAGCCAGTTGCTTTTATTTCATTACTTCTTTTTTTACCATCATATGCTTATTTTGTATCCATTATAGTTCTATACCGTCGATTTTGAAACATGGTGTCATGTTGGATGATTTTGCAATGTGATTTATATATGGACAGATTGTGATTATAGGCGGTGTCCATTGATGAAACTTTAGACAAAGACAAAGTTGAAGAGGAAACATAGTAGCTCACCAACGAGGTAACAAATTCTGTAAATTTTATTCCGGTGTTTTTTTAGTATATTTGGATATATATTAATACAAATTGGTCCATTTGTGTAGTTTCTTGAAGAGATTGGTGTAGGCGTTGCATCACAGGTTAGTTTTATACACCGCCTTGATCTTACTATGTAAAATAGATACTTAATGGGTCAAACGAGTTTTGTTAAAAACAAGTAAATTATACGTACAGGTTGCAACTGTTGGATTGACTTTTGACCCATTATCTTTTACCCAATAGTATTAGCACCGTGTATATGCATATTACTCTCCAGTAGTTCATTGCCGACTGTTTTGTGCTCCTTACTCATCTGCTGATCACATAATAATACCTGCTTCTTGGTCTTTTTTCTAGCTCTTTGTTCGTGAATGTGTTGGATTTCAATTGACAAGGTAAATCCTAATACATACCTGCTATAGAATTTTAAAGAGTGTTGATGCTACTCTTGCAACATATATATCTACTAAAACTCAATGGACCTGAGCCTTAGTGTTCACATGTTGTTTGTCATCTATAATCGCTACTAAACACCATAGCATAGTCTAGAACAACTGCGCTATCGCGAATTCAACAAGGTAATTCAAGTTATGCTCATAAAACTTTACGTATTGTCGATATGAGTACATTTATGCCTGACTTAAATTAACCATTTTATATTACAGTTGTCGAAGAACCAAGCAACCATAGCTCAAGTGTTTGAAGAGACTTCCGAGAATAGAAGTTGGAGCTACATGATATGTGCTTTGTCAGCTAAAAAGTAATGGTATAATAAATGGTTGCTCAAACCGGTAAGTAACTACTTTGGACGTGTCAGATGGGTTTAGTAATGGGTTACTGTAAATGATGATGAATCACGGTCGAATAGTAGTTTTGGAGTTAATGTCATAAGGTGTATGCTTTGGTTTACTAGGAGAAGACATTCATTGTCATCAGTAACATGAGTTTGCAGACATTCAAAAACAAGTTGTAACAAATTTTGGTGAGATTGGGCTCCTTTTGACTCGACTGAACAACTGTATTAGTGGTGTTCTATGCTAGATGTGTAAAGGAATCTGCTAAAGTTTATGTATGTAGCTTAAAGCTTGAGAATTTCTTAATGATATCCGAAAAGAGTTCCAACTATTGAGTATCACAACTGATTGGTTTTCCTAAATAATGAAGTACCTGTTGTGAACTTGATTCTCAAGAAAGTTCATAATTTGAATACTTAGAGTAGCGGCGAGCCATCATGTTCCAAAAAAACAAGAGATATTAGTCCAACGCATTAGTTAATAACAAGGTCTTCCAAACCAGAAAGCTATGGTACATATATTTCATCCGAAAGTATTTTCATATTAGAAGAGATTGCATTGCTTAACATTTGTTTAATTGTAAATTGATTAAGTGTATTCGATGTGATAAAGTTGAGTTAGGTGTCATTAGAAATGAGAATCAACAAAATTGGCTAGCCAGTGGTTATTCTTTTACATATCTTAAGAACGTGTGTTACCGAAACTGGTATAAACACATTACCAAGCTTCAACAAGTTGCGACAACAAGCTAGCTCCCGCCGCAACGCGCGGGTAATATTCCAACTCGTTATTATTATTATTTATTTTTATTATTATTCTTATTTTTATATTATTTTATTATTATCATTATTATTTATTAATAATAATATTTATTATTATTATTATTTATTATTATTATTATTATTATTATTATTATTATTATTATAGTATTATTTATTTAATATTTATTATTATTATTATTTATAAATATTATTTATTATTTATTATTAATATTATTTATTAATATTATTATAATTATTATTTATTAATATTATTTTATTAATATTAATTTATTGTTATTATTATTATTTATTCATATTATTATCAGTATTATTATTTATTAATATTATTATTTATTATTTTATTATTTTATTATTATTATTATGTGTTATTTTATTATTTTTTTCTTATAATAATAATTATTAATATTACTATTTATTATTATTTTTTTATTATTATTTTAATTATTATTATATTAATTTTTTTAGTTTTGGTAAAAAAAATTGAATTACATTACGTTGCGAGTCAACCAAACACATCCACAGATTTTATCAATTACAATTACAACACATTCCAATTCATTGAATTACAATTACATCAAATTACAATTCCTTCTGAAGATTACAATTCCTTCAAAAACATTCTGTGAACCAAACGGCCCCTTAGTGTTAAATTATACGTACTCTATAACAAATGTTGACTTGTAACCTCTTTTATATTATAAAAAATACTATTTTATGTCACAGGCACATTCATCTCTCTCACATTTGCTCTTCTCAAGTTTAGTGAGGTTATTTTTTATTCTTATCAACTACGTGTCAAATCTTCCACACAACTGAAACACGTGTTTTTATATAACACATTCCATC
>BQNB010083347.1:611-29060 GCA_026074375.1 Tanacetum coccineum
TTTAAAACCGCGTGTTATATTTGAACTTTGAAGTAATTGCAAAAATGGTCCCTGCGTTTCATTCCCAACTTTGTAGTGTAAAAACAAGTTTGAAAATGACAGTTCTAGTCCTTGTGTTTGATAACTTCCATTTTCCTTTATAAAGACAACTTTTATCTTTTTGCACCTTTGGTCCTTTATCTTCATTTCATCCAAAAGGGTCCTTGATCTTTGAAAACTTGACAATATTGATCCTTTGACTTTCATTGGCTTTCTTTTCTTGCTGTATCAGGCTAATCCGGCCTTGATCATTGGCTTCATTCTTCACTCTTGTTTTGTCTTTTCCCGTTTCTTGTCGGTTTTGACTGATTTTTGCTTAATTTTGTCCTTTTTATCCTTTCCTGCACAATAGGCATAAAAGCACACAGTTTTCTATCCTTTTGGCATTTTTTGGCTTTTATTTGGCAAAATCCCGGGTAATTTATATATACAATTAAGCATTTATCATTTATGAATTTACATATTTTTTTTCTTATGTCATATTGTTATATATATCATGGAAAAATGGATTAATAAGTATGTTGACATGTTGTTTAAGTATAAACATGATTTTGTATAAATTAGGGTTTTAAGGTTTACTTAAGAAGGTTATGATTAAAAGTATACATAAATGTTATAAAGGGCTATTTTAAATTCGTGTTTCATACAGTAGGTTTGACATTATATAAAAATAATACGCCTCATGACGATTCCAAAATGATAAGAAACTTGAAAAACCGATTTATAACGAAAAAGATACGTTAGTTACGAGTTTACGACGAGAAATACTTTTATAAAACTATTTTTATAAAATTTACTATTCATTACAGAAAGTGATATTTTTAAAACATCAAAAATATGATATAACTTTTAATTACGGAGCTATAACGAATAAACTACGACGTTTACGATAACTAAAGTTTATAAACGTAATTTTATAAACTATGAACAGTAAAAAGTACTATTCATCAGTGGACTCAACTTTATAAAATATAATACATCTTTTAATAACAAAGACGTACTCGAAGGAATCACTAAAATCGGGATTAAAACGGATAAGTTATTACGATTACAAGTTTACGCTAATTAAAACCCTAAAACGAGTAAGGAGCTGTTGTGAACAGTAAAATCACTATTCATCGCAGAATATCAAAAACATGAAAATGTAATATTTTGATCACTCGTCTTACTACGAAGACGTGGGCATAAGAAACGTCAAAATCGGGCTTAAAACGCAAAAGTTATGCTAGTTTTACTAAAACGGTAATTATAAACGTTTTAACTTATTAAACACAATTTTACCAAAACCATTAGTTGGTGATTGAGCTATATAGAATATTATGTGGTTATCAAAGTACTATATTACTAGGGAGTTTCATAATGAGGCCTCTTCGGATGGCGTATCGACGAGTTGTTGGATTTACGATTTAAAGTGTCCTAACTCCTCGAACGTCATGTCATGACCTCTTAAATTATGATAGCCCGAACGATAGTACGATGTAACAACTATAAGATTATATTCAAGTACTCGGTACTTATACGACCTATGATAATTTAGGTTGCATTCGATCTTTTACGTGACGCTTTATCTGCGATATTTGGATTATCAGAACTCAAGGTGAGTTCATAGCCCCACGTTTTACATGCTTTTGTTTTACAAAGTTTTTGGGGTGAAAAACATGCAATGCTTTACAATTGGACACAAGTGGTTAAGTTTCATGTTATGATTACGTGTTGCCTAAGTAGCGATAACCCATATCTGAGCCCATTATCATGAACTGTCAATTGCGGGATTGTGAGCGCGAATGTTATTAATAGATCTATTAGGTTTGACAACCCCGTTCGGGTGATTAGCTATCACTGGACAAACGAACGTATACCATGTCGAATATAGGATGTTGCGGGTTAGAACATCACCACGGGCAATGTAGGCCATTAATTTGGTATTCATACACGTCAAGCTTCAGTGTCATGAGCTTAGAGCAACGTAATTACATTTATATGATGTCTGCATCTGTTGCATTATCATACACTTGGGAAATCTTGTGGTCCTACAATATATGATTTATCAAACCTATGAATTCACCAACATTATTGTTGACGTTTTAAAGCAATGTTTTTCAGGGGATCAGTAAGCAAGAGGTACAAGGGATACATTGGTGGTTTTGATTGGGATATCATGCATTAAAGATTTTGTCGCAATACATTTTGTATAACTGTTTGGGCTGAAAATCTTTGTATTTTGATCAAGTGAACAAGTTAAGCTTCGGGCTTATGTAACAATTACTTTGTTAAATCCAATGTATCGTTTTCAAACGACTTTTTGGTCGTTCTATATATATCTTGTGTTATTGATCTGAGAAGTAACACGCCCCGGACCCTTATTCCGCTGCGACCCAATTTGGGGGTGTTACAGATTGGTATCAAGAGCCAAGGTTATAGAGAACCAGGTCAAATGTTTTTGCTGGACTATAACCGTTTTCAAACAACGAATTCATACAACGGGGTTGTACACGGGACATACATATGTGCATACATTCATGCATACACTACTTGTTGCATTAGTTGGTTGGACTAGATGCATTCATATTTTTGAATAACATGTTATGAATATAAATGTATATTACTTTAAGTAGTCTTATATAAAGTCTAATATAAAGCCTAATTTTGAATTTTTCAGATACAGTCATGTCAGGAATTTCGTATGAATCAGGGGTTACACACACTGAGTTTCCAGCCCATTGAGGATCAGATCAAGACATAGGATCACCGAGAGCCGATGATCACGAGTTCCTTGAGCTACCTTACATGCCAGAGGACCCATACTTGGAGGCCGCTCTTCAGGCACCACCCTCTCCAGATTACGTGCCTGGCCCTGAGGAGCCAGAGCAGGCACCACCTTCGCCAGATTATGTTCCAGGTCCAGAGCATGCTGATGATGAGATCGTTGCTGAGGATCAGCCATATGCTGAGGATGCCTCACCCACTGCACAGTCACCTGATTATGTTCCAGATACTGATCCAGAGGCAGATCCGGAGGAGGATGACGATGAGGACCCTGAGGAGGATCCTATCGACTATCCTGAGATGGGAGGAAAGACGAGATGATGCAGATGAGACATCGAGAGGATGAGGACGATGATATGGACATCGACGCCGATGAGAGGATAGAAGATGAGATGATGTTGAAGGTAGACAGAGGAGGCTGGAGAGGAGCACTCAGCTCTGCCTACCCTAGTATTGTTGCTTTAGCCAGCTACTGCCCCGTCTCAAGAGGAGACTGAGCATTGAGACTGATGAGTCTGCGGCCACCCACACCTCACCCTGCTATCGTAAGACACTAGGATTACTATTCCAGAGCATTACCTGTACCAGCATGGTCCTGATTCTCTGAGGTTGCCAGACTGCTTGCTATATCTCCACCAGCACTCACCACTATCTCCATGGTCGATACATCACCACCCCATATTCCTATCCCTCACTTATCACCACCCTCACCTGTATTGACAGCACCCACCTCCTAGTCCCTATTCCGATCATAGGGCTAACGAGTCCACGATTCGGATGAGAGCTGAGGCTGCAGCTACTTCTCATTCTCTACCATTACCACCACCCTTCATACTCTCCCCCACCAGACCAGATGCACCACCACCCATGCCCACATCAGCTCCTACTTCATTACCACCATTGTTGTTACCCTCTGCCAGTCATAGAGAGGATAGACCCGAGGTTAACCTACCACCTCGGAAGAGGTTAGGTATAGCTCTTGGTCCCGGATACGAGGTAGGAGAGAGCTCCGCCGCTGCTGCTGCTAGACCAGCTGGAGGTCTTAGGGCAGATTACGGCTTTGTTGCCACTATGGACAGGAGACCAGCGAGACCCAGAGAAGATATGTTATATTGGGGATCACGGAATTCATGGGATGAGATTGTTGAGACCCTACAGGGAGCTCCAGTTAGTACCGACACAGAGTTGGGTGCACACGTGAGAGATTTTGAGTCTATGGTTAGGCGAGACACAGATGAGATCTACACCATGTTAGATGATGAGCAGAGCCAGAGACAGTTATTGGCCGGTCGGGTCAATATGCTGTTTAGAGACAGACGTGGACATGCACATACACGTCTTTTGATGGAGACTGAGGCTAGGATGTCTAGAGAGGCTTGGGGACGATCTATGGATGCGAGTGATCTTGCTCGTGCAGAGGTTATGTCACTACGCACCACAGTTCATGCACAGATGTCAGAGATCACAGAGTTACAGTCAGCGGATCGTAGTAGACGGAGAGCGATTTTAGATTGCTAGAGACAGACCGCTTGAGCGTTAGAATGAGAGAGTTGAGAGCTGCTGATCGTACTCGACAGCAGCAGATTTATTTAGACATTAACTGTTATGTAGACACTACAGAGATAGATGATTCCACTTCAGGGACTGGTCACCACACTGCAGGGGCAGGTGACAGCCTTACAGGGACAGGTGATGGCATTACAGGGGCAGGTTACTGCATTAGAGGGACAGTAGGGACCCGCTAGGGGTCCTGCACAGCCAGAGCTGCTAGAGGAGGCTGGTAGCAGTTCTTAGATTAGACTTTGTTATGGCTAGTCGTTTTGTATTTAGCCTTTACTATGGTAATACGGATGATCCCGGCTAGTAAGGCTTAGGGTTATTATGTTTTTTTTTGTTGTAACCTAAACATTATGATCATTTTGTATCAGAACCAATCATGTATGTTTTCCAGTTATATATGGAATGGTGGTATTATGTCATGTTTATAATCGAATTTGTGATGAATGAATGTCGATTTGGTTATATCATTGTTAATTACAATTCAATTGTACATTTCACTGTGTGATGTGATCTCACTTAATTATCATTGATATGACCATGTCATGGTTATGATTTTTATAAATCTAACTGGATATTGTATTTTCTTGTAATAGAAGAAAAATGGCACCAAAACGAGCACAAGTCAACACCCGGTCACAACAACCCCAGCCCCAACAGTCAGCCACAACCTCTACGATCATCTAAGGCCCAATACCAAGCAAGTTTGACCAAGGTTGTACAGTGCCGCTTTGGCCGCACGTGACGCAACCAGGAATGGCGTTGACAGCCATACTTCGGGAACGGGTGTCAGGGGATCTGAACGCGTTGCTAGAGAGTGCACTTACCAGGATTTCATGAAGTGCAAACCTCTGTATTTCAAGGGCACTGAGGGAGTGGTTGAGTTAACCCAATGGTTTGAAAGAATGGAGACTGTCTTCCGAATAAGCAACTGCTCGATGGAAAACCAGATCAAATTTTCTACTTGTACTCTTTTAGCAGGTGCTCTAACATGGTGGAATTCCCATGTTATGACTGTTACTCATGATGTTGCATATTCAATGACTTATCCGATCTGAATAAGAAATGACGGACAAAGTATTGTCCACGAAACTAATAAAGAAACTTGAGGCTGAATTGTGGAACTTGAAAGTGATAGGTACTGATGTGGTCAAGTACAACCAACGTTTTCAAGAACTAGCACTTTTGTGTGTGAGGATGTTCCCTGAGGAGTCAGACAAAATTGAAAGGTATGTCGGTGGATTGCCCGACATGATCCATGGAAACATCGTAGCTTCAAAGCCAAAGACCATGCAAGAGGCTATTGAAATGGCCACTGAACTGATGGACAAGAGAGTTAGTACCATTGCAGAAAGACAAGCTGAAAACAAGAGGAAGTTTGAAAACACTTCCCGAAACAATCAGAATCAACAACAACAACAAAATAAGAGGCAAAACACCGGCAGGGCATACACTGCTGGATCGGGTGATAAGAAACAATATGGGGGATCTAGACCCCTATGCTCAAAATGCAATTACCACCCAGACGGTCCGTGTGCCCAAAGAGCTAAAAATGCAAAAATAATGGTCACATCGCCCGTGACTGTAGGAGTACGGGAAATGCCAACAACCTTAACAACCAGAAGGGCACCGGATCGGGTCAGAAACCTACTTGTTTTGAGTGCGGAGTTCAGGGACACTTCAAAAAGGAATGTCCAAGGATGAAGAACAACAAAGGCAACCGTGGTAATCAAGCTGGGAATGACAGGGCTCCAGCGAAGGTGTATGTGGTTGGAAATGCGGGGGCAAACCCAGACAACGTCGTTGCGGGTACGTTCCTTCTAAACAACCGCTATGCTTATATCTTGTTTGATACGGGTGCCGATCGAAGTTTTGTGTCTACTGCATTTTAGCTACCCCCAAATGACATGCACGCGCATCTACACTAGATCACTATTATGATGTCGAACTAGCTGACGGGAGGATAATTGGGTTAAACACTATACTTAAAGGTTGCACATTAAACTTCCTAAACCACCAATTCAACGTAAACTTAATGCCTGTAGAACTGGGTAGTTTCGATGCTATAATCGGTATGGATTGGTTGGCAAAATACCAAGCGGTCATTATGTGTGCCGAGAAGATTGTTCGCATTCCCTGGAAAAATAAAACCTTAATCATACACGGTGATGGAAGTACCCAGGGAAATGTGACACGATTAAACATCATTTCGTGCACTAAAACGCAGAAGTACATAGAAAAAGGGTTCCCTATCTTTCCTGGAACATGTTACACAAAAGAGGTTGAAGACAAGTCGGGAGAAGAAGCGACTTGAGGACGTACCAATAGTTCAAGACTTTCCTGAAGTATTTCCTGAAGACTTGCCGGGTCTTCCTCCGACTCGACAAGTGGAGTTTCAAATTGATTGTATATATGTACCTGGTGCTGCACCATTAGCACTGGCACCTTATCGATTGCTCCTTCCGAAAATGAAAAGTTATCTGACAACTGAAAGAGCTATCCGACAAAGGCTTTATAAGACCAAGTTCCTCGCCCGTGGAGCTCCGATCATTTTTGTCAAGAAGAAAGATGGGGTCATTCCGATTTGCATGATTGACCGGGAATTGAATAAACTAACGGTGAAGAACCGTTATCCACTCCCGAGGATTAATGATTTATTTGATCAGCTTCAAGGGTCGAGTGTCTACTCGAAAATCGACCTAAGGTCAGGTTATCACCAATTAAGGGTTTGAGAAGAAGACATTCCGAAGACTGCCTTCAGAACTCGTTTTGGCCATTAACGAATTATAAGTTATGCCGTTATGTTTGACAAACGCACCTGCCGTATTCAGTGGACCTTATGATCGGTATGCAACCCATATCTAGATAAATTTGTGATTTGACTTTATCGACGACATTCTGATATATTCTAAGAACAATAAAGATACATAAATAACACCTTAAGCAAATCTTAAATTGCTTAAGAAGGAGTAGTTGTATGCAAGTTTTCTAAATGTGAATTATGGATTCCCAAGGTACAGTTCCTCTGTACACGTGATCGATAGTGAAGGAATTCATTGTGGATAAAGCCAAGATTGAATCCATTTAAAGATTGGACAATCTCCTAAGTCACCAACAGATTCGACAATTTTTCGGACTTGCTGGGTATTAACGAAGAGATTCATTGAAAGGGTTTTCAAAACGCCACACCATGACTAAGCATACTCCAAAAGAAGGTCAAGTTTGAGTGGGCTATAAACAAAGACAGCTTAATCCAACTGTGAAGCAAAAGTTATGCAAGCACCAATCCTTGCAGTTACCTTGAAGGGAAGCGAAAGATCATCGCATACTGTGACGCTTCAAAGAAAGGTTTGGGCGCCGTTAGAGCAGAGAGAAAAAGTGATTTTCTATGCATCACGCCAGTTGAAGAATCCAAGAAAAGAACTAATACACTCATGATATAGAACTTGTGCAGTGGTGTCGCTCTTCAGAACTGGAGACACTATTTATAAGGAACTAGTTGTACGTGTTCACGGATCACAAGAGTTGCAACACATTTTAGATCAAAAAGAGTGAAATGAGGCAACGCCAGATGGTTAGAGTTGCTAAGTGGTTACATTGCGATATTCTTATCACCCGGGGAAAGCAAATGTCGTTGCTGATGCTTTGAGCAGGAAAGAACGAGAACCACCGTTAAGAGTTCGAGCCTTAGTCATGACTATTAGCTTGGATCTTCCCAAACAGATCTTAAATGCTCAGACCGAAGCGCGAAAACCAGAGAACATTAAGAGTGAAGACGTTGGGGGAATGTTGATTGAAAATGCTAAATTTCCAGAAGCGATTAGAGAACAAAAGTTGGAACCACGTGCGGATGGAACCCTGTGCCTCAATGGCAGGAGCTGGTTACCTTGTTATGGTGATTTGCGGACTGTGATCATGCACGAATCCCACAAATCAAAATACTCTATTCATCCGGGTTCCGACAAAATGTACCAAGACATGAAGAAGCTATATTGGTGGCCCAACATGAAAGCCGACATAGCCACTTATGTTAACAAGTGTTTGACCTGTGCTAAGGTCAAGGCCGAACATCAAAGGCCATCAGGATTGTTGGTACAACCCAAGATACCCGAATGGAAGTGGGACAACATCACTATGGATTTTGTCACGAAGCTTCCTAAGACGTCTCAAGGCTATGACACAATTTGGGTGATCGTTGACCGGCTCACTAAGTCTGCAATTTTTACACCAATTAGAGAGACTGATCCTATGGATAAACTTGCAAGAATTTACCTAAAGGAGGTTGTCACGAGACATGGAATACCTGTCTCAATCATTTGCGATCGTGACCCGAGATTCGCATCAAATTTCTGGAGGTCACTTCAGAACGCTTTGGGTACTAATTTAGATATGAGTACTGCGTACCATCCACAAACAGACGGGCAAAGCGAGAGGACCATTCAAACTCTCGAGGATATGCTGCGTGCTTGTGCGATCGACTTTGGAAAGGGTTGGGTTAACCATTTGCCATTAGTCGAGTTCTCATATAACAATAGCTATCACGCTAGCATCAAGGCCGCACCATTCGAAGCACTTTATGGTCGAAAGTGTCGTTCACCTGTTTGTTGGACTGAAGTTGGAGAAGCTCAATACGTTGTCCAGAACTAATTCAGGAGAACCACTAATAAATCGACCAGATCAAGCCAAAATGGATCAAGCCGCACGTGATCGATAGAAAGTTACGCGACTTGAAACTAACCAATGGAATTCCAAGTCGGGGATAAAGTTATGCTTAAAGTTTCGCCTTGGAAAGGGGTCGTACGTTTTGGCAAACGGGGGAAGTTAAACCCTAGGTATGTTGGACCTTTTAAGGTGATAGAAAGGTTTTGGAGAAGTGTCTTTACCAAGCTTGAACTTCAGAAGAGTTGAGCAAGTTCATAATTCGTTTCATGTACTCTAAATCTACAAAGTGTCATGGCCGACAAACCTAGCGATCCGTTGGATGGCTTCATCCTGATGACAAGCTTTCAATTGTTGAGGAACCTAAGAAATAGTGGGCCATGAAGTTAAACGGATTGAAGCGAAGCGGACCCATTTAGTTAAAATTCGATGGAACACCAAGAGTTCCTGAGTTCACGTGGGAACACTCCAAGAGAGGTCCTGAGTTCACGTGGGAACGTGAAGACCAATTCAAGAAGAAATACCCACACCTCTTCACCAAGACCTCACAGTCGTCAAGTGCTGCATCATGAACCTTGAGGACAAGGCTCGTTTAACGGGGGAAGTTTATAACACCCTATGTTTTCAAGTCATTGACGACGTCGATAAATATACTATTTATTTTTAGTGTTGTACGCGTTTGCTTGTGATTTCATGAATTAAGTTTAAATCGCGTAAGCTAAAAATTAGCGTTCAATGTAAACGGGCATCAAACAATTAAATGCTTACATCAAACAAGGGTTAAGTAATTATTTTGAGAATAATTATTAACTTTATTCATTTTATTTCGCGATAAATTGCGTTTAGGCACTCCCGGAACCACCAAAACTTTTCTACGCTTCAACAAATACCCACATTTATACTCAATACATAAAAATTACTCAACAACATCACATATATCATATTATTGCCGAATTTATGGCAATTGGTACAAAGAAATAAGAAAAATTCACCACTTGGTCAATGTACTTCACATTGCAATTAAAACCTAGCCTTACTTTGTTACATTGACCAAAGACACAAAAACAAGAATCCTTAAAACCCTTAAGGTGTTGTGTTGAATACTATTACTTACTTTTTGACCATTGAACCTTATATGTACAAGTAACTAGCAAGGATAACACATACATGCATAAACACTTGGTAGCAAAATCACAAAATTCCTTCTCTTGCTCTCCACATCTCACGGCAAGAAACAAAGACCAAACCAAATCCATAGCAATTTTTCTACAACCTATACACATCTATACACATCCATTCTAAGATATTCTAAGGTGATCCCAAGCATTGGCTAACCTTTTTCAAGTATTAATCAAGAAAGGAAAGATTAGGGTTTTCTAAACCTAATCTAGGGTTGCATCTTGCAAGCTTTGGTTTTGTGGCTAAACAAGGGTTTAGCACTTGATTATCATCATCATCACACACCATAAGGTCATCTAGAACCCTTTATGTTCTTATAATTTTCATTTTTAATGCATATGGTTATTCTATGTTAGCTTAAATCACCATTTAGGAATTTATCATGAAAATGAGATTTTTACTTGAAATGATCACATGGATTACTTTTATACATGTTTTGTTATTACATATATCATGTTAAATATGATGATAAAATATTGTATCTTGTTGTTTTGGTGTAAACATGATCATGGGTTAATTAGGGTTTTTATAGTTTCATAATATGTTTCAAGTTAAAGAAATACATAAGACATGTTAATATTGATTTTGGACTTTTAATCATGTTATTAGAACACTAAAATAAAGTCATGTTGGAAGAAATACACTTGTACACTTATGGTTTATATGTAAAAGTGACTAAGTATAAACTTGCGATATAAAAAGGTTATTTATGAAAGTTAAGGGTTAAAAGTATAATATGGACTTGGTAAATTTGGACATATGAGGACAATTATGGAACCATGGACTCTTATTATATATAACACATATGACATATATGAAATATAAGACTTGTGGTGGATTACAAAAGTAATAAAGAATATAAAAACAAGGTCAAAAATGGACTTATGAAATCTCTTTAAACATTCTGTCCAAAGTGTTATAAAAATATACTTATAATATATTTTTATAAGATAATACATTTCATGACGATTCCGAAAAGGTAAGAAACTTGTTAAACGGATTAATAACGAAAAAGTTACGTTAAAAACGAGTTATACGTTAATTAAAACGGAGTTTTAAAATTAAACTTTTATAAAACATTATTTCAAAACTGTGTTAGTATTTTTAAACAAATAATACATATTTGTGGATTCCAAAATGATAAGCATCGCAAAATTTCTATAATACACGAACGGAGTTATGAATTTCGCGAGTTATTCCAGAAATTAATTATTTTATAAAACTTATTTTTATATAAGTTACTGTTCATGAATGTATGTATTTTTTGTAAACCTCTAAAAATTATAGAACTTTTCAAATATGCGAACCGTTCCTCGAAGAATCGTTAAAAAGGAGCTATAAATGATAAAATTATGGACATTTACCGTTTTACGAAACAACTACGAATTAATTTAAAACTTACGTCTATTGTGAACAGGAAAAGTTACTGTGTCACCAGAGGGTCAAAATATGGAAATTGTCAATTATGATAACTTGTCCTCTTACGAAGAGATGGGCATATAGAAAACATCAAAAAATCGGCTTAAACGCAAAAGTTATGCTAGTTTTACTAAAACTGGTATTTATAAACGTTTTAAACACAATTTTACCAAAACCATTAGTTGGTGATTGAGCTATATAGAATATTATGTGGTTATCAAAGTACTATATTACTAGGGAGTTTCATAATGAGGCCTCTTCGGATGGCGTATCGACGAGTTGTTGGATTTATGATTTAAAGTGTCCTAACTCCTCGTACGTCATGTCATGACCTCTTTAATTATGATAGCCCGAACGATAGTACGATGTAACAACTATAGGATTATATTCAATGTTATTGATTAAAGTACTCGGTACTTATACGACCTTAATTTACTTAGGTTGCATTTGATCGATTCGCGTGACGCGTTATTTGAGATATACTTGGCATTACTCACTCAAGGTGAGTTCATAGCCCCACATTTTACATGCTTTTGTTTTACAAAGTTTTTGGGGTGAAAAACATGCAATGCTTTACAATTGGACACAAGTGGTTAAGTTTCATGTTATGATTACGTGTTGCCTAAGTAGCGATAACCCATATCTGAGCCCATTATCATGAACTGTCAATTGCGGGATTGTGAGCGCGAATGTTATTAATAGATCTATTGGGTTTGACAACCCCGTTCGGGTGATTAGCTATCACTGGACAAACGAACGTATACCATGTCGAATATAGGATGTTGCGGGTTAGAACATCACCACGGGCAATGTAGGCCATTAATTTGGTATTCATACACGTCAAGCTTCAGTGTCATGAGCTTAGAGCAACGTAATTACATTTATATGATGTCTGCATCTGTTGCATTATCATACACTTGGGAAATCTTGTGGTCCTACAATATATGATTTATCAAACCTATGAATTCACCAACATTATTGTTGACGTTTTAAAGCAATGTTTTTCAGGGGATCAGTAAGCACGAGGTGCAAGGGATACATTGGTGGTTTTGATTTGGATATCATGCATTAAAGATTTTGTCGCATTACATTTTGTATAACTGTATGGGCTAGAAATCTTTGTACTTTAAACAAGTGGACAAGTGAAGCTTTGGGTTATGTAACAAATACTTTGTTAAATCTAATGTATCAGTTTTCAAACAACTTTTTGGTCATTCTATATACATCTTGTGTTATTGATCTATGAAGTAACACGCCCCGGACCCTTATTCCGTTGCGACCCAATTTGGGGGTGTTACATAATATGAACTCGACCATGACAAAAAAGCGGGGGGCAAGGGGGCCGCGCCCCCTTGCGGGATCAAGGAGAAGCGCCCCATGCGGGGTCAAGGGGCAGAGCCCTTTGCTAGGGTCCCGCTGAACAGTTTATGATTTTCATGAATCGGTATTAAGGAAATTACCTTATTTTTCCGCCAAAACCCAACCAACATGCCTGTTGGTGAAAAGTCGTGACTGTTGGGAAATTAACCAACTTTAATCGACTTTAACTGTCATAACTGTTTAACTATTTTGTTAATATAACATAACATATCTGGTCTCATTTAACGTACGAAGAATCATACAATTCCTCTTTGTTCTTGCTTTAATCTCTAGTGCCTAGAATTAAAGTGTTCTTCTTGAATTATCCTCCTAAATATTTTGTGATACCCTAGGCATAAATTGGGTCAAAATACTTTATACGAAAAGTGAACCAACACGATTCAAGCAAGAAATCCAAGATTATCATCACAAACCCTATACCAGTTTCTAACAGAATTATAATCAAATATATAACTATTAAGCCATAAGTATTGAAAAAACATACTCGTATAAGATACAATACACTTGAACGAATGACCAACTTTGCAATGGAGCTAGCAAAATACAGATGGTAAGGGGTGTTTGGATATGCATTTTGAAAGGATCTTTTCAAATTTGTTATATAAATAGATTTGCAGCCTCTAACTGGGAACTTATCCAAAAACTGATTGATTAAATATTAATAATCAAGACCTTAAGCCAAAATAATCACTTAATCAATTTTATAACAAGAATTTCAGCATAAAAAGGTACATGTTCTACAAACTGATTATTCCTTAATGGTTTCCTATAGTTCAGCTTTTCCTTTACTTTCTTACTGTTTTCACGATCCTCATTTTTGTTTGGTAAATTCTCGATTAAGATCACCTTTGCGTTACTCATCAAACTATCACATGCAACAGTTTATGATCATCCATCTCCTTTGTGTTACTCTTCACACCCGCCACATAGTAGCTCAACAAACGCATCAAACTTGTTGAAAGTTATGGTCAAGATTATAAAATCCTCACGTGTAGGCGGTATAGCTCATGTATATTCTACTCACTAGTCACTGATCCAGATAAGGAAGGTGATTTCTAATATGCTTGTTCTTGCGAAGACTTCTAATATACATGCGATATCAGTGAGTAGAATAGATAAATTATAGAAACATTTGAATATAGATGGGCCTGGCCTGGTCTTGTCCAAATATAGCCGGGTCTGGCTAGGTCTTGACCGAATATATCCGAGTCTAGACGGGTTTGGCGTGATAACAAATAAATGAAAGATTAATATAAACCATGCTTGAATCTTTGGATAAGAATAGAGAGAAATAAACTTTACTGATTCAGTCTAACTATGATTTGAGGACCATTCCATACTCGGGTAAGTGACTAATGTAAGTAATATGATTCAGGAAGGTATGTGGATGTGGCCAACTGACTGGACTGATAACATGCCAAAGCTACAAGAAATCAATACTCCAAATTTGATACAGCTTCAAAAAGATAGAGCTGTTTGAATCGATAAAAACGGCCAGCAAGTTAATTGCCATGAAAAATATAATGTATGATATGCGAGATGATAGCCCTATAGTTGAATGGATCAAGTTGGTATGATTTTCACAACTTTATGCTTTGGCTAGCTATTCATAAGAAACTGCAGACTCAATATAGAGTTGCAATATAACACAAAGGTCCTATGCTTTCTACAAAACATGTAGTGATTCAATTCAGCATAAGGAAGGTTTTCTCGACTATTTTAGGTTCTGCATTTTAGTACAGCTGAGTTTTCTCGACTATTTTAGGTTCTTCATATTATGTTCTGCATTTTAGTATAGCTGAGTTTTATAGACTATTTAGGTTCTGCATTTTAGGTTATGCATTTTAGTATAGTCGGGTCTGGACGGATATGGCCAGGTTTTGGCCAGATTTGTCGGGTCTTGGTCGGATATAACCGGGTCTGGCCAGGTGTTAGCCGGATATGGCCGGGTCTTGGCCGGATATAGCTGGGTATGGCCGGGTCTTGTTTGGGCTTTATTGTTTGTCAACCATGTTGCTTAAATTGTGTAAACGAAAACCACTATATCAGCCTTATAAGACAAGCTTTTATTTTATTTTTATTGCGTCCCTAGTTTAAATCTATTCATTACTTCTATACTAGTCATCAAGTGTGGCTCCTCTTAAGATTAGCTTGAAAGATATGCCAAATTGCAGAAAGTCATGGTCAAAGACTTGAGTTCGTTTAGTGACTTGTAGCTACTTCGTTCTAAACGAGAAATAAGACTTGCAAAATCCTCGGTCTTCCTTTCAAATTTTGGCTTAATTATTTCTCAATCAAGTTGCTTAATTTTTATCACTTTAACAAAAGTAGAAAAGAACAAGAATTCATATTAAATGTTCAGTGATATGTTTTCGTGGTTGCTAGGTATGGTTACCTTGCAAACTTTTTAAGAAACAAAGAAATACATATGCTTGAAAACATAATACTAATCTAGTTACAAGAAACTCACATACAGTATGGTATATTGGTAACCAATACCTTCTTTCTTCAACCTATATGGAATATAATGTTTAGATAAAAGTATTTTGTGTTTGAATAGAATTATATATTGGATAAAAGAGTTATTAAGGATTAGTGACGGAAACTTGGAACTCCAAAATCCAAACTGAAATATATATGAGTTTAGAGACAATGATTGGCACGAGGTTACAAGGAAGAAGCATAGGTCGGTGTTTCAACGTCTTGATTTTAGGGGGGTTAGAGGGTCGTTTCCACAACGATTAAAGAAACACCAGGTTACTCATATATCTAAATCAGTATTTGTAACAAATTTTCCAGAGAATTTGGAGTCTAATGATTTATGGAAGATTTGCGAGGGTTACGGTAAGGTTGTCAATGTCTACATCCCTAATCGTAAATCAAAAGTAGATAAACAATTTGCTTTCGTTCGTTTTATTAAGGTTGTGGATATGGATCGGTTGATTGGAAATCTTTGCACCATTTGGATTGGACGGTTTCATCTCCATGCTAACGCTCTTCGTTATGAACGGCCACAAATACCTTCTCCTACAGCAGGGCATGGCTTTGTTAATAATCATACTCCGTCTGGTTCATATGCGTCTGTTGCCAAAGATAATTCCCTACTGAAGACACATGTATTTCAAGCTTCCACTATGCTGGCATTGGTGTTGGATGACTCATGTGTTATTGATCGTGATCTTTCTCGGCATGTTATGGGTAGAGTTAAGTATTTTAACTCTATACCTAATTTACGGACTACCTTAGCTAAAGAAGGATTTCCAGAGGTTAAATTAACCTATCTCGGTGGCTTGTGGGTGATGATTGAATTGAATAATGAGGTTACTATGCAGAAATTGCTGCAACACATTGGAGTCAAGTCTTGGTTCCATGTTTTACAGGCTGCGAAACCTGATTTTGTTAGTGAGGAACGTATTGTTTGGGTGGATATTGAGGGAATCCCGCTGAATTTATGGACTCGTGAAACGTTCTCCAAGATCGGTCCGAAATAAGGGGAGGCACTGGACCTTGAAGAGACCTCATATTTATTGTTTGCTCAAAAAAGAATGTGTATTAAGACTAAGCAGGCATATAACATTTTGGAGAAGTTCAAGGTTATTTTAAAAGGAAAGGTGTTCTTGGTTCGTGCGAAAGAGTTGTTTACATGGACTCCTACTTTCTTGGACTGTAAAGAGTCTAAGTATTATTCGGATAATGAGTCACTACAGAGTGAGAATCTCAAACATGTTGGGTCGCAAGATAGCTTACAGGATCTAGATGTTGATAGTGATGTTGAAGGTGTGTCTGAAATTGTTTTCGGTGATAAAACTCATCTTCTAATAACACTTTTTGTCGTCATAATGACAAGGAGGTGGAGCAACAATCTGAAGATCCTTTTAATTTATATGACCTACTAAAACAAAATCCAAAAGGTGTTGCCTCTGACTCCCTTTCATCTTTCTCACTCCCTCTTTGTTTTATCCCGATGGATTTAAATTCAAGATAGGAGAACATTAAAAAAGGAGATGAAATTAATCCTGGATCTGATAAGGTGAATTTGTCAGATTCAAGTTCATCTTTTTCCTATCCTCCTGGTTTTATCCCGGTGGACCTCGACCCATGTCAGGAGAACATTCCAATAGGAGACGTACATAAGAATGGATCTGATAAGGTGAACTCTTCTCTGGTTAACGCGAGGGTTATGAGTACATCACAGGTGATGCATGATAACTTGACTTCACAAGGGGAATCGGTCTTCCATACCACTCATAAATCTCAAGAGGGAGGTTGAGGTGTTGGATAATATGATCCAGGTAGGGCAATCAATAGGTCGTGCTATGGAAGGGTGTTTAAAGGATTTTAAACACATTATTAGATCACAAGGAGTTAATGATGTTCCCCAATGAATATTATCTCCTTAAATATCTAAGGTCTTAGCCACAAGACCAAAAAGGAGTAGGTAAAGGAGTTAAATATTAAACATAAAGTTAATTTTTTAGCGTTACAAGAGACCAAGATGAACCGTATTACTCAGATGGATGTTAAGTTCATTTGGGGTAACTCAAATTTTCAATATGTGTCAACCGATTCAGTGGGTAATTCGGGTGGAATCTTATGTGTTAGGGAGGCGACTGTTTTCATGAAACTTTTTACTACGGTATCCGATAACTTCATTGCTATTTATGGGACTTGGATGTCTACTAATACCAAGGTTTTAATTGTGGTAGTGTATGCTCCTCAGCCTCCCTCTCATAAACGAGTTTTATGGGATTATATTTTGACTTTGATTGCTCGTTGGAATGGTGAGACTATTGTAATGGGTGATTTTAATGAGGTGCGTTCATATGCTGAAAGACATGGCTCAACTTTTAATCAGTCCAGTTCGAGAGTTTTTAACAATTTTATCACGTCTTCGGGGCTTGTTGATGTTAATCTGGAAGGTTATTCTTTTACATGGTCTCACCCTTCGGCTTCAAAAATGAGTAAACTAGATCGTTTTCTAGTTTCGGAAGGTATTATTTCCTTATTTCCATCTCTTACTGCTTTATGTCTTGATCGCCACTTATCGGACCATAGGCCTATTCTTCTTCGTGAGTTAAGCACGGATTATGGGCCGACTCCATTTCGCTTTTACCATTCTTGGTTTAAGTGGGATGATTTTGATGCTATGGTGGAACAAGCTTGGAACTCATTCTCCCATTCTGATGCTAATGGCCTAATTCGGTTTAAGAAAAAATTACAAGACTTGAAGAAATTTATTCGTAGTTGGGTTAAGGATAAAAAATTGCAGCAGGCTAGTGTCATTCATTCTGTTAAAAGTGAGCTGATCGATATTGATAAGGCTTTGGATAGGGGGAACGTTACTGATGAGATTTTGTTCAAAAGAATAGAGATGGTGCAACAACTCTATGATGCAAAACAAATGGAAACAAGGGATAATCTTCAGAAATCTAAAATTAAATGGGCAATTGAGGGAGACGAGAATTCGAAATATTTCCATGGTACTATTAATAAGAAATGTTCACAAATGTCGATTCGTGGAATCTTCACTGATGGCGAATGGAAAACTGATCCTGGTACGGTTAAGGAGGCTTTTAAAGTATACTTTGCAGATCGTTTTAAACAACCTATTAATGGTAGGTTAAAGCTTAATATTTCGTCCAATAATCGGTTGTCTACTAACCAAGTTGTTGATTTGGATCGTGGTGTTTCCCGGGATGAAATTCGAGCTGCTGTTTGGGATTGTGGAGATAATAAGTCCCCTGGCCCCGATGGGTTCACGTTTGAATTTTTCAGGAGATATTGGAGGTTTGTTTGTCCTGATTTTTGTTTCGCCGTGGAATGTTTTTTTGATAATGGTACTTTTCTGACGAGGAGTAATTCATCTTTCATAGCTTTGATTCCTATAGTTATGGATGCTAAATTTGTCACTGATTTTAGGCATATAAGTCTGATTGGATGTGTGTATAAAGTGATTACAAAAATCCTAGCTAATCGTTTAGCTACGGTTATTTCAGATCTCGTTTCCGATTCTCAATCAGCTTTTGTTGCTAATAGGCAAATTTTAGACGGCCCCTTCATTTTAAATGAGTTGCTTGATTGGTGTAAAAGGAAGAAAAAGCAGGCTATGATTTTTAAAGTCGACTTTGCTAAGGCATACGATTCAGTTCATTGGGACTATTTAATAGATGTTCTTCACGCTTTTGGTTTTGGTCCTAATTGGTGCAGATGGATTCGAGGAATTTTTAGCTCGGCCATGGATTCAATATTGGTTAATGGGAGTCCAACATCTGAGTTTCCTTTCTTTTGTAGTCTTAAACAAGGAGACCCGTTGGCGCCTTTTTTATTCATTCTCATTATGGAGTCCTTACATATCTCCTTTTCTCGAGCCATTAATGACGGGTTTTTTAAAGGCATTCAGTTAGATGGTACAACGTCGATTTCCCACCTTTTTTACGCTAATGATGCTGTCTTTGTAGGTGAATGGTCTGATTCTAATATGAAGAGCATAGTTACAATTCTTAAATGCTTCTTTTTATCTTCGGGGCTGAAAATTAATATTCATAAAAGCCAAGTTTTGGGCATTGGGGTGCCTCGAATTCTTGTTACTCAAGCAGCTTCTCGGATTGGTTGTGTTGTTATGCAAAGGCCGTTTCGATACCTTGGTGTGATGATAGGTGATTGTATGTCTCGGAAGCACGCTTGGGATGATACGATCCAAAAATTACATGCTAGGTTATCTAATTGGAAGGTTAAAACCCTTTCCATTGGAGGTAGAATGACGTTGTTGAAATCGGTTCTTGGTGCTTCTCCTTTATACAACATGTCGATCTATAAAGTTCCTAAATGTGTTTTGAATGAGCTGGAAGCTATTCGCAGAAAATTTTTCTATAGTGCTGACTCTTTGGAAAGAAAAATTACATGTGTGCCTTGGGACAAAGTCTTGACATCTAAAAGTAATGGTGGTCTTGGTGTATCAAGTTTTCATGCATTGAATCGAGCTCTTCTTTTAAAATGGGTTTGGCTATTGGCTATTCGTCCTTATGGAGCTCTATTTTACGTGAATTACACGTCCTGAAGCACAAAGGTTTAGACTTCTTGTCTCATTATAAGAAGCGGGTGTGTGATGGTGAGAGTACTCGGTTTTGGTATGATCATTGGATTTCTGATCAGCCTTTGTATGTTCTGTTTCCTCGGCTGTTTGCCTTAGAGCTGAACAAAGATAATTCGATTACTTTAAAGTTCGAGTCTACTTCGTTAGAAGCTTCTTTTCGAAGACCTGTTCGCGATGGTACTGAGCGACAACAACTGATTGATCTTAACTTGCTAATAGGTTCTACTGTTCTTTCTCCTTCGAAGGATAGATGGATTTGTGATTTAAGTGGTGATGGTGAGTTTCATGTTAAAGTTGCTCGTACTAAATTAGATGATGTTTTCCTCCCTTCTGATTTAATTGCTACGAGATAGGTGAAGTTTATTCCGATTAAGGTTAATGTTTTTGCTTGGCCTGTTCGGCTTGACCGTCTTCCAACTAGAGTTAATCTCTTGCGTAGAGGAGTTGGTTTGGAGTCTTCCCTATGTCCGATGTACGGTCTGTTGCCAGAAGACATTCATCATGTTATTTTTCTTTGTGAGATTACTCAGGCTATCTTTCGCAAGATTTGTCGTTGGTGGGACTTAGATTGGTATGATTTACATTCTTTCTCGGATTGGTTATCATGGTTCTCTGCTATCCGCTTGTCGTCTAGTCTCAAGCTTCTCTTAGAAGGCATTTTTTATACAGCTTGGTGGCATCTATGGGCTTACCAAAATCAGAGTGTTTTCGCAGAAAACCCTCCAAGATGTTATGTGATTTTTGATGATATTGTTTCACGTTTGTTTTTCTGGTGTTCTAGTAGATGTAAGCATTTTGTTTCCTGAGAGACTTGGATGAAAAATCCATATTTAATCTCTTTGTAATGTTGTTCCTAGCATCTTGCTAGGTTGTTAATGAAATTTTGCCGGTCAGAAAAAGTGTGTGTTTTTAAAAAAAAGTATGAACAGGCTTTGATCACTTACCAGTAAGAGGCGGGCATACATGATGCTTGTTTGTTTTTTCACTTCCGTTGAGACGCGGTAAGATGTCGGTAAGACTTGGTGAACAACTCTGACCACCCCTTAACCCTTTAACGTGTATACGTTTATGATTTTCAGTAACAAATTTAGAGCCGGAAAAAGGCACCATACCTATAAAATATGGTTAGCTTTAGAAGATGAGCAATGAGGGAGAAAGAAAAATAGTGAAAATGAAGAAATGGGGAAAAAAGAAAATAGTGAAAAAAGTTGACTTTTGGTGATTTGTACTTATCCTCACACGTCAAGATAATATTTTTCTTTATATATTATTTTTTTTGCCAAAAATATATAACTCAAAATATTGATGTACTACACATACGAGTAATTAATTTTTTTATAAAGGACAAATTTAGACCAAAATAATAAGAAATGGTTGGCTTTATGTAATGTTTTATTATTGTGTTAAATTTAAGATAATAATAATTTGTTTCGTGTTTTACACAAGTTACTCATTCATCGTATTATTATTTTTTAATATACATTTAAATGAACGGACAATTAAAATCATTTAGACAATTATACAAAAACAAACAACATTATTTTATTTCGATTCAGACTTTATAATCACCTCTTACCAATAAGATGTGGTAGTCATATTCAGACTCAAAACATCTTAATAAAACAAACACACCATAACAGTTTGGATAACATGTGACTTTATGTTGTTCATGCACATATTTTTTTAGAGTTAAGTACATTTTTTGTCCTTGTGGTTTGGTGCGAGTTCACTTTTGGTCCAAAATTCAAAAAAGGTTCACTTTTGGTCCAAAAACATAGTTTTGGTCAACTTTTAGTCCAATCCCGACCGATCCACACCGATCCACCCACCGATTCCACCCTATCGATCCACCACGTATCCACAATTTTTACCTATCGATTCCACTCACCGATCCAACCGATCCACCCACCGATCCACCACCGCACCATAGAAAAACCACCAAGGGTGCGTGTGGTTTTTTATCAATAAACTTTATTTTCAAGGAGATCGTTGTTGTTTCTTATTATGGGCAGTTTCAGAACAAAGGAGGATGATGTAGCTAAGATTTCTACGTCAGTATTTATTACGAATTTCCTAGAGTCGTGTTCAGCGAAGGAATTGTTTCAACCATGCAAACAGTACGGCCATGTTGTGGATACCTTTATTCCTACCAAGAGGTCAAAAAATGGAAGGAGGTTTGGATTTGTTCGCTTCATTAAAGTCTTCAATGAAGAGAGATTGGTGAATAACCTATGTACGGTATGGATTGATCATTTTTAAGTTACACACAAATATTGTTAGGTTTCATTTATAGACCTCTCTTGAAATAACAAAAAATTGTTATTACCAAAAGAAAGATGGTGGAGGTTAAGAAGAGCAGCGATTCATATGTTTTAAGGGAGGGGCAAACACAGTGTTTTAATGGAGGGGGGGGGGTAAATTCGTGCGTACATGTGGTGAAGGTCAAAATAAATCCGTCTTAGGGAGAGTGGAAGTGGCTCTCCTGTGATTGTATTGAACGAAGAATGCCTGTTGTCAAAAGGGGATCCCTGTCTAAATCCTTGCTTAGAAGGGTGAAACAATTCATTTCATTAGCTAATCTCAGGAAGGCAGTGAGTAATGAAGGATTTGTTGATATAAAAATCCAGTACATGGGAGAGCTATGGGTCTTATTGGAATTTGGTTTAGAGGATTCTATGAAGCTATTCCAAGATAATGTGAGTATTCGGTCATGGTTTTCTCAACTGAAACAAGCCACGATGGAATTTACTAATGAAGGAGGAATTGCTTGGGTGGAGGTTGAAGGTATCCCGTTTAAGTTATGAACGGATAACACCTTCAAACGAATTGCGACTAAGTGGGGAGAGTTATTAGATATTGACGATCAGGAGGAGATGTGTTTTCATTCGCGAGATTTATATCTACACGAAATCAGATATAAGAACATTTTGTTAGGAGTTTAAATTATTTTTCATTGGTAAGGAACTTCTTGGAATCATGCCAAATGTAAATCCAGGATTGGGTTCCTGACTTCAGGAAGAAAACGGATGATGAAGAACGAGTGATGTTGACTCTAAGGAGGGATTGAATTTAAAGCTCATGATACATGTATTTATCGGCGAGTGATATGATGTAGAGGGAGGCCCGGGGGAGGGGACAACATTATTTGAGAAGAGTGGAAGGAAAGAAATAATTTGGATGAGGAAATAATGGATAAGCAGGGAAAAGATTCGGAGATCCATTTATTATATACAAGTTGCTTTAAGAAGAAAAAAGTCACCACAGAGATATGAAATTAAATTCGAAACAAATATGAAGTTTCTCCTGGTTTCACACCAAAAGAGGGTTCTGAAGAGATTGTATGTTATACGGAGAATCCCAAAGCGTTTAACTTTGTCATTTGAGTGATCCATAAGGCGGAAGAGGCAAACAAGGATGGTCATGGTAATTGTGTTAACAAGAATTCAAAGGAAGATGTATCAAGTTCGGTGTGCTCAGGTCATTTCAAAAAATATGGGGTACCTCGTACAGGTGGATCAATTTTGAATTTGATGGATGAACTGGTGAAAGTAGGACAAGTTATGGGATACAAGATGGACGGGTGTATCGCCGTAATATGACTGAGATAATGAACCATGGAGTGAAGGAGGTGAATCGTTGAATTTTTTAGTCCTGATATATTCAAGGCCTTGCCCAAAAGGCTAAAAAAGAATGGGTAAAGGAGTTATGTATTAAAAATAAGGTGAATTTTATGGCTCTGCAAGAAACTAAGATGGAAAATATGGAGTTATTTAGCATAAATATGTATTGGGGGAATTTTGCTTTTGATTATGTCATAGTAGATTTCTGTCAGTAATTTAGGTGGATTTTATGTGTGTGAGATCTATTCGTTTCGTAAAAGAATACCACTATAATGACTATTTATGTTTTATGATTTGGGGTATGTGTGTCTAACTGGTAATGACCATCCTCATCATATGCGGTTTAGCCCCTCATGTTTGTAGTGACAAAACAAAATGCTATGGGATTTGTCTGACTTATGAGATTGGCAATGGAAAGGGGAAGGTGGTTATTAGGCGGTTTTCAATGAGGTACGTTATAAGTCGGACAGATTCGGGTCGGTGTTTAATGTTCAAGGTGCTAATGTGTTCAATTCGTTCATCACAAATGCGGGTTTGGCAAGTCGGTTACTTTAGGTGGATTAGTGCGTTTATCGTGGTGTTATAAAATCCGCGTACTAAGAGAGTAAACTAGATAGATTTCGTGTTCCTGAAAACTTTATTAATGCTATCACGTTGGAGAGATACCTCCCATTTCGGATCTTTTAGCCTATATTACTTCTTGAAGCTTTTTTGATTATGGCCGACTCCGTTTAGATATTTTCATAATTTTATGGAATGAGATGGAATGGTTTTATTAAAGTTTTAGTGGAAGACTCGCTTGGGGGAAAGGCCCGTCGTGATAAGGACTAATGCGATGTTAAATATGTTGATGAAGTTGAAGTTCCTTAAGCAAAGATTCGGGAATGAATATAATCAATATGTTAAGTCGTGAAAAACGTTTTTTAAAGCCAAATACAAAGAGGAGCTAGAGGCTTTGGAGGCGATTATTGATAGAGGTGATGGTAATGAGGAGATTGTTAACAAAAGAACGGAGGTTGTCAATAATATTCAAAAGTTTAACAAAATCCATTCTTTATAAATGGCTCAAAAAGCAAAGGTTAAATGGTCTATCAAAGGGGACGAAAATACTAGTTTCTTTCATGGCGTGTTGAATAAAAAATGGAGTATTCTTAATATTCGAGGCATTATGGTTGATGAGAATTGGATTGAAAGTCCGAAGGCGGTAAATGGTGAATTCTTTTAACACTTCAGTAGTAGATTTGATAAGCCCGATGCTAGCCGGGAGACTATTAATATGAGATATCCGAAAACTCTAACTTATGATCAATAGAATGAGTTGGAGAGTGAAGTGTCTAATGTGGAGATCAAGAGGTTAGTTTGGGATTGCGGAACCGATAAATCCCCCGGCCCGGATGCATTCACTTTTGGCTTCTATCGTCGATTCTGGAAGATTATTAAAAATGACGTGTATGATGCTGTTAAGTATTTCTTCATCTTTATGGTAATTTCCCCAAATGGTTGCAATTCGTCTTTCATAGCTTTAATTCCAAAAATTCCTGATGCGAACATGGTAAAAGATTTTAGACCTATTAGTCTTATTGGAAGTTTATATAAAATCATTGCAAAAATATTGGCGAATCGTCTTGTTGGTGTTTTGGGAGATATTGTTAATGAGGTTCAATCAGCCTTCATCGCGGAAAGACAGATTTTAAATGGCCCGTTTATTCTTTAATTGAATTTTTACAATGTTGCAAGAACAAAAAAGAAACAATCTTGTAATTTTTAAGATTGATTTTGAGGGGAAAGCTTATGATTCGTTCAATGGATTTTTTACGATGACATTCCTAAAAAAGTTTGATTTGGCGAAAAAATGGTGTAAGTGGATTCAAGCTGCCTTAGATCTTCGAAGAGGTATCGATCCTTAATTAATAGTAGTCCCTACGGGAGGTGTTTCCATTTACAAAGGCCTCAAACAAGGAGGATCCGTTATACTCCATTCTTGTTTATCCAAATCATGGAATTTACATTTATCTTTTCAAACAGGTGGTGGATAATGGAATGTTTTAATGGTATTAAGCTAATTCTTCGTTGGTATTTCTCATTGTTTTACGCGGAGGATGCAGTTTTCATGGGGGACAATGGTGTGATGGTAATATTTCTACATTAATTCATGTTTCTTGAAGTTTTATTGGGCTTATGGTGGTCTAAGGATTAATATGAGCAAGAGTAAAATTTTGGGTGTTAATGTGGATAGCGACAAGGTTAAAGGTGTTGCGTCGAAGCTTGGATGTCTTATTCTCAAAACTCCATTTACGTATCTTGGATCGAAAGTGGGAGGGTCTATGTCTCGGGTTCATGCTTGGAATGAGGTGATAGATCGGGTGAAGAATCGGCTTTCTAAATGGAAGATGAAAACGTTGTCGATTGGAGGTAGGTTAACGTTACTTAAGTCGGTTTTAGGATCGATACCAATTTTCCACATGTCGATATATAGAGCCCCTTTGAGTGTGTTGCGTACTTTAGAATCTATTCGTAGTAAATTTTTTAAGGGACATGATATTAACAGTAACAAAGCTTCATGGGTTAATTGGAAAAAAGTGTTGGCGTCTAAAGAAAAAGGGGGCCTGGGAGTTTCAAGTTTATTTGCTTTAAATAGAGGTCTAATGTTTAAATGGATATGGAGGTTCTATACGCAAAATACTTTGTTATGGGTGCGGGTCGTTAAGGCGATTCACGGGGACGATGGTAATGTTGGAGGACACGTTAAATCTGGTGCTAAATCCTGCTGGTTGGATATTGTAAGGGAAACTCACGCGTTGAAAACTAAAGGTATCAACTTACTTGATTGTATGCATGTTAAATTGGGGAATGGTGATAAAACTGTTTTTTGGGAGGATATTTGGATTGATGGTAAAACTCTTAAGAATCGGTTCCCGCGCATTTATAGTCTTGAATCTTGCAAATTGATCACGGTGGGTGCGAAACTTGCGCAGCCTAGTTTGGAATATTCTTTTCGAAGAAATCCGAGGGGTGGAGTTGAGCAGGATCAATTCAACGAGTTGTCAGCTTTGGTGCATGATGTTTCTTTAATTCCTATGTCTGACAGATGGAAATGGGACTTGGAGAGCTCGGGAGATTTTTCTGTTGCGTCGGTTAGAAAGATTATTGATGATAAATCGCTTTCGGATGTTGACTCGAAAACTCGGTGGATAAAATATGTGCCGATAAAGGTGAATGTTCATGCTTGGAAGGTTAAGACAGATTCTCTTCCAACGAGGTTTAATGTTTCACGCAGAGGTATTGATATTGATTCCATTATGTGTGCTATTTGTGATAATGGGGTGGAGACGTCTAGACACTTGTTCTTCTATTGTTGCATGGTTAGACAAATTGTTCGCAAGATCACTCGTTGGTGGGATGTTCCTTATGTTGAGGTCGAATCATACGAAGATTGGTATAATTGGCTTGTGAACCTGCGGATTTATTCAATGCATAAACAGATGTTCGAAGGTGTTTTCTATGTCATGTGGTGGCACTTATGGTCGTTTCGTAATAAGCTCATTTTTTATTCTAAACCTCCTTCGCAGGCGTTGTTTTTTGATGATGTAGTTTCTATGTCTTTTCATTGGTGTAGGTATAGATGTAATGCGTCGTTTAGTTGGTACGATTAGGTTAAAAACCCGAATCTTGTCATTGTGTAATTGCTAGCTTCTTGCTAGTTTTATTTCAATAAAATTGTTGTTAAAAAAAAGTTGTAGCAATGGGGCTGTATTGAATTTGCTAGCAGTGGTATGTTTGTAGTCCTTTCATCAACATTTCAAAGTTCCAAACTTGGTACTACTCACTACCTACACTTTTTACAAAGCTTTTCCGCTATCGTAGTTTGTGTGTTATGTTTTTTGATAGGGTTAAAAGTTAAAGTTAATTTATTATAAAAGATGTATTATACATGCACTTCGCTTGGTCAAGTTGTCCTTTTTGGTACCACTAGTTTTTCCCAGAATCTTGTTAGCAATTTAAGGCAAAAGAACATGAGACCTTATATATTTTATATGTTATAAGTTATGATTTTATTTGGATTGGTTATTGGTTTCTAATGTTATATACTCTTTGGATTAAATTGACTAGATAATCTCATATTATTTTTGTTTCAGTGTCAAAGGCTTACTGCCATCTTTCTAATAAGTTGTAATTGGTTTTTTAGGTTGGAGTGTTAGAAAAATCAATAAAGGACTTGGAGCAAGCAAGAGAGAAAGATAAAGAGCTTTTTGATGAAGCTATAGAAAACGCAAGAAATATTATTGAAGAAAAACTAAGAAGCCACTACTACACAAGAGCTTATATAGATCACTTCATATAGTGTGGTATTCATAAAAACCGTTTTATATGAAGGAGAATGGGGGGAAGTTTTATAAAAATATCGGTTATTAAGAAAAAAACTGATGTATTTAATTTTAAAAATAATTAGATCGGTGGTTATTGAGAAACAGATCTATTTAAACATCACAAACTCCCGCAACGACAGTTGTAATCATGATTTGATTTAAATAGATCAGTTTTTAATAAATAACCGATATATATATTCTTAACTTTTACATATGCTCCCCAAAATCAGATAGTACGCATTTCCTCTCAAATTACATCTTAAAAACCTTAAAACCACCATAAATGCTCCGAAAAATTCACAATAAATGCTCTAAAAAAATCTCAAATTCAAGTATAGATATTGTTTGAGTTTGAAAGGTACATGATATT
>BQNB010083348.1:0-20000 GCA_026074375.1 Tanacetum coccineum
TATTCTTTAGCTTATTCGAGTTAGGGAGTGAGCAATCACAAGTGTCGTGGTCATGGATTTGGGCGTGTATTTGTGGTTTTGTCGCCTTTTTCTAAAAAATTGGTATCGATAGAGATTAAAAAGAGTGATCAACCCTTAAGCCTTGTCATATTCACCCAATTTACCTTTTTAGACCGGTTACTCCTTAGCTTTAGTGGTGGAAATGTGTATCCTTGCCAAGCTTATGATAGAATACTCGTCATGACCGAGCAATTGAACGAACTACAAAATGTTACCACATAAATTAGTAGAGTGATTTGAGTGATTCCGTTTTCTATTTCGTGAGGTGTTTGGTTGTGCACTAGTAATTGAATAAAAATGCTTAAAGGAAAAATCCTAGACAATCGTTTGGGATACGTTTTCATAAGTTAAATCTAAAGTCTACTTGAGGACAAGCATGATTCAAGTGGGAGGATATTTGATGACATCAAATAACGTCTAATCATTGGCATTATTTATCCCGTTTATATTGCTCGTTTTATATTATTTTATATAAGATTTGATACTTAAATGCTTATCTTTATGAATTTCAGTTATTATCGAGCTATTGGCAAAAGATAGAGAAAAGAACGTGTTTTGGAGCATAAACGAAGAAGTTCCAGAAAGTCTACTGAATCTGAAGAATACGACGTATCATTCTAGATAGATACTCAGTATCCCAAGACTTAGACGAATTCAAGACCATTGCTTGACTTTGAAGAATACGTAGTATCCACATCAGCAGATACGCCGTATATGAAACTTTGGTCAACTTTCAAAACAGGCACGTTCGACTCTCAATACGCCGTATCCAGGTGCCTCAATACGCCGTATTCAGTGGCGGTTAAAGATTATTCCATAATATTATAATCGTGGAGCCCACGTTAGATACCCCCGATACGCCGTATCAGACCCCTCCAATACGCCGTATCGACCAGATTTCAGAACTCATAAATAGAAAACCTAGCATTCGGTTTTCATGGGGCAATAGAAGAGCAAGAACCACCAAGTACGATTCTCAAAAGATTTTAGAAGAAAAGAAGGTCCTGCATGTGCATTAATTCCATAGGAAAACTCTTGTAATCATTATACTCAACAATAATCGTTCGGTTAGCGTATCATTCTTTATGAATTCTACATTAATCGTTCCGAATATGATACTGTGTATTGTTACAAAGGTTATGGGCTAATACCTATAGGTATTAGCCAAGTTTAATTTTTTTATATCGATTGTTTACTCTTTCGTTGCATGTCAATTATGTTTATCACTTCATACCCGTTTATGGCTTGATTATGTTTTCATATATCATTCAACTGGGTCTAGAATTACAAATAAAGCGCTGTAACTTAATTTTTATTTGGGCTGTAGGCTAGAGTCTGGGATAGATACTACATACAGCTTATCTATATAACCTGATCAATAGGACTACAAATAAAATCCTGGTTCTACCTTTGGTTAAGTGAATGGTAGACTAAGGTAACTTAGGATTACAAATAACCATCTGTTTCCTTGGGTAGTTCAACGGATTGTAGACTACCAGTATATAGATAACTATTGGACATAAGTTGGTAAAGCCTCGATGAGCTAGGTTTCAGTATTGTTACCTAGATAGATTATAACTGACGGTGTGAACTTTATGCGGGTTTGATTGATTGTAACAGGATTAACCGTTAAACAAACCTAGAGTTTAGGAAGAAGTACCACCACCAACGAATGTAGTACAATCATTGCACAAATAAACAATTCATACATCTTATTTAAGTAAACTTGGTTAATACGGTTTTCTTACATAAGTGTTTGACCTCTTCTTTATCGTTGTTTATCTGCTTGTGTGTGTTACTTGTCTCATTTATCGCTTTATTAGTTTAGATTAAACCAAAACTCGTGTCAGTCTCTCAGGCTGAACCCTCCCCCCCCCCCCCCCTCTTATTTGCGTTAGTTTAAGTTTAATTAGGATTAATTAGCTCTAACATTAGATAACTAGAATACTAGTAAACTGAAGTATTAACGCTCACTCTTAGTGATCGACACCCTACTTACCAACGAACCTACAATCGATCGGGTACACTGCCCGTTAGTGTTAGTTAATAGGTAAAGTCGGCAAAATATAAATAGTCAAACTTGATAATATAATTACCTATACTAAACGACACATTAGAGGTCATGACTGGGTCGAGTCTTAGCTCGTACTCACTTCAGTTGATGCTCCTCTAGGCCAGGGGAGTTGTCGGAGTTATTCATTGTGAGGTGGCAATGGTTGGTTCTAAAAGGGCACCCGGGTCAGGGTGTTCCCGCCAATCTACACCGTGTTTTGTGGATTTATTTTTCTCTTTTGTGATGCTAGTTTGGGTTAACACTAAACATTGAGACTCATCCATCATGTGTGCAGATGTAAATGTTTGTTATATTTGTATATACTATCTTCTTCCAAACAAGAAAGTGATAGATAAAGAGACTGACATGTTAATATTAAAAAACACATGCATGATCAATGTTCATTAAACAAATGGTTATGATTGATTATGCAGTTAAGCTTGTTTAAATAATTACAATATTTTAAGTATAATGTTTTGTAGTTGGACACACACGTCTAGTCCTTAATGAGCAATAATTTAGAAATCAAAAAGTCATCTAATGGTCTTTGGTCCATTTATGTAATAGTTTTATAAATTTCTTATGTTATCAGTTATTAAGCATTCAAGCTATATAACATTGTATCATCTTTTATGTAGTAACTTATGAGTTATTGTTAAAAAGTTTATTAAATAACAAAGCCATTAATCCTCTGGATGTGTCGTCATGCCTGAAACCTACATATTGTCTTGTGAACATCATCATTTTTTCGAAAGTGAATTTGGAGGGAAAACCAAAACCTTTGTGTATTATAATCTTTCAAATAACTAACTTTTTACAGTTGCAAACCCGGCATGTTAATTAACATAAATGAATCATAGTTGTTACTTGAGTGATCATTTTCATTATAAGTACGGACTGGCATAATTGAGTCGGAAGCTATATGCACGTGCATACGCTCTAACTATAACAACATTTTCCATCATGTTTCATATATCATATCTACGCATCCCTTAACCGTTATAGTTTACATATCTCATTTGTAATCTACTTTCTCAAATAATTCACATCAGTCCTAACCTAGGAATCAATTTTCCTCAACAAAGTTAAAGATTCTTAAACACATATTAAATTTGTTTGTGACACACACTTGTCGGAAACACATTTATGTGTTGTACAAACTACTATATAGTATATAAATTGTTGTTCAATGCACATGGTCTTTTAAGCTTCATTTCTTCACATGGTGTCTCTCACCACATTCTCAATGCACCACTCTTTGTTTATTCATTGACTGAGTATGATTTCCATAATAACACTTTACAGATCTACACTGAAATTAAGGATGAATGATATGATTAGAAAGGTGACTCATTTTTTTTTTCCTTTTTTCCAATTTGCTATTTTATATCAGTTTTTATAATTGTAAGATTATGGGCAGAAATAGTTGGTGGATATCAATTATTTGCAGATGGTTTTTAGCCATGTTTGCAGAATATTGAATATATATTATAGATTGGGGTCCCATGCATTTTTTATACAAATTTAGGAAATTTATTAACTTTTAGCTGAAATGATTCTTTGGTTTTGATCATATGTTAATATATTTTGCGGGTTTTTGGCCTTTTTGCAAAAAGATTGAACTACATTGATCTCTTAAGTTCGTTATTTTGATCAACCGGTATATTCATATTTGAATTGTGGCGATAACCAGCTTTTAGCTCTAACTATTGTTCGGTTATGATTATTTGTGGTTAAGTTTTGTGTGGTTTTGGACATTTTTGTAGTACTTTGAGCTTTCAAGATTCTTCATTTGATGGTGTTCATGTTCTTCTTCAAACACAGAAAGAGTTAGAGAACTGAGGATTCGCATATCTTGAAACGTGATCATATCAACTAGTAAGTGTTTAGTATGATTAACGATTTATACTTTTCAATTTATTTAGTCAATTCATTCGGTTATGATCAATCCAAGAAAAGTTCTTTTGAGTGTATCTTATTTTGGGACGTGGCTTCTGCGGTAAAAACTTCATCAACGATCATATATATCTTCGTTAAAAAACAAATTACCGTATTCACATGAAATTCTTAGCATTCAGTTTATCAAACACTTGCATAAAATTTGAATTTGAAAATTACTATGTTTGACCTTTAAAGTCAAAGTGGATTTTTTTTTGGAGGAAAAGCGTAATGTTATGAACATTTAGTAACTTTTTGATCATTTCATTGCAGAGTCAAATAATACATATTTCTCTCAAAATCTGAAAGCGTATATGACTATCCAACTTTTGTGAACACCAGCTCAAAATGGAAGAAGACAATGCCGAAGATATGGAGGTCGAAGTCTTGTCTTCAATGTGGCCTGAAGACATTGATGCAGCGGGAAAAAAGTTTAATTTTGAAAAGCCAGGAGGGGATCAAGACTTATTAGAAGATGTGACTTTCATTGAAGAACCAACTATAGTTGACTTTACACGTCTACTTGAGCTTACAAACTATAGCGAAAAAGGGTCATCTCAGTTATCTTATCTTGTAAAAAACTGGGAATGGAAACAAGAAAATGCCGTGCGACTTCTAAGGGAAGAACTCGAGAATTTAAGCAAACAACAACATGAATCTGAACTGAAAAAATTGGAAATATTGGAAGAACATCAGTTTGAAGATGAAATTTATGGATGTGATAAACGTCCGGTTTCTATATTGGATGGAGTTTATGATATCTTTCAAGATGTTCCTAAGAGGCTAAATGATGTGATTATCCAAGATGAAAGATTAGAAATAGATGATGAATGTGATATAAATACGGTTAAGTATTGGAAGCAACGTGCTTTGCATTTGGAGAAAATGTTGGAAGCGAGTGTCCAACGGGAGCAAATATTATTGGAAAAACTGGAGGAAAGCATTGAAAATCTCGAGAAACAATCATCACCGGTTGAAGAACTTTCACAAGTCTTGAAACGAGCGGATAACTTCTTACATTTCGTTCTTCAAAATGCACCGGTTGTCATTGGTCATCAAGATAAAGAGTTGAGATATCGCTTCATATATAATCATTTTCCAAGTTTGAGAGAGGAGGTAATGTGATCACCAATTAATTATATGGTTTTGTTCGCATAAAATACCAGTATACTTTTTCATATGTCCCGTTTCAGTTATTTAAAAGGTTGCATCTTTTACTGATGAAATTGAACTTTTTACATGTTTTAGGATATTATCGGGAAAACGGACGTTGAGATATTTAAAGGTGGCGGTGTTAAGGAATCCCAAGATTTCAAAAGAGAAGTTCTTGAAAAAGGAGTACCAGGAAAGAGAGAAATTACATTTGAGACCGAGTTATTTGGAGCCAAAACATTCTTGATATACGTTGAGCCTGTTTTTAGCAAAGCAGGCGAAGCAATTGGTGTGAATTATATGGGAATGGAAATAACTGATCAAGTAAGAGTCACTCCATTGTCAATATAGACTAGTAATTCTCGACTTATTATATGTAAACAGGCGAATTCTGAATATTTACCTCTAACGGGTCAAACAGGCATTTTAAGATTTATAAATAACACATCACATCAAATATTTGTAAAACTTAAGAAAAGAAAGACAGAAATATATGTGGGTTGGCCTAATCCAACCCAACCCAACCCGTTCCAAAGTTATGTGTTTTGAACCATTACCAAACATGCTTGACATGCCCTTTTGCCACTATGTTGTCATTTTATATTAGTCAAGTATGCTAAAAGTTTCTACCAGTCATAGTGTAGGGAAAGGACGTAAAGTTAAATTTACATAAGAAGCTTGCATTATTAGGTGAAAAGAAGAGAAAAGATGGCAAAACTGCGAGAGGAAATAGCCGTGCAAAAGGCCAGGGAGACTGAACTCAACAAAACTATTCATATAACAGGTTTCGTATTGGCTTTCTTTCTTTTCACATTAATTCAACAATGACTCTCATGGTATGTGCTGTAAAAGTAACTAAAGTTCAATGTAAACGTTAATTATTGTAGAGGAGACAATGAGAGCAAAACAAATGTTAGCAACGATGTCACATGAGATAAGATCTCCTTTATCTGGAGTCGTTAGCATGGCGGAAATTCTAGCAACTACAAAGCTCGATAAAGACCAAAAACAACTCTTGAGTGTCATGTTATCTTCGGGTGATTTAGTCCTTCAACTTATTAATGACATTCTAGATCTTTCCAAAGTCGAATCAGGTTGGTGTTCGGTCCTTTCTTTGTATCATTTACTTCAACTCTTCTTATTTTATGTTTTTTGATAAAAATAATTTGATGCGAGTTTGTGTTTTTTGCGTAGTTTAACATGTAATTCTTGTTCTTAGGTGTTATGAAGCTTGAAGCTACAAAGTTTAGGCCTCGCGAGGTGATCAAGCATGTACTCCAGACTGCTGCTGCATCACTAAAAAAGACGCTAATTTTGGAAGGGAATATAGCAGATGATGTCCCCATTGAGGTTATTGGCGATGTTCTTAGGATTCGACAAATCCTCACAAACTTAATCAGGTATGGTTATCTCGCTCATATCTTCAAAGGGTGCTTTTTTATGCATCTCTCCTGAATAAGTATGAGTTGCATAGATGATTGGCATATAATCCAGTATTTTGGGTTAAAAAGTTAAATAATTGTTGAAATTAAAGGAAAACCCGGTCGGTTTATTTTGCCCAAAACACGTAAGTACTTCACAATAATACTTTTATACAAGAATGTTTTTTTATACAAGAATGTTAATTTTATGTATAAAAATGTAAGATTTATACATAATGTTAAATGTTAAGTTTTATTACAAAGCCTTTTATCCGATTTTATGTCATTTCCTGCAGCAATGCTGTCAAATTTACTCATGAAGGAAAGGTTAAGATAAATCTTTATGTCACAGCAGACCCATGTCTCGAAAGAAGCAAGATTTTGTTAAACGAACACGAGAAGAACGAATCACAATCACAAGAAACTGTAGCGTGGATATGCTGCGATGTTCAGGATACTGGAATTGGAATCCCAGGTGCTTATTTCTACCTTCCTAAATCCTCTCAGTGAACCATTTTTCTTCTTTAGCTCATATTTTCGTCACTGTGATGAAACAGAAACCGCATTGCCATCACTGTTTAAGAAGTACATGCAAGCTGGTGCTGATACGGCTCGGAAATATGGTGGGACAGGTTTAGGTTTAGCCATTTGCAAACAACTGGTAATGTTTCTTAAAGATTGTATATTTTGTCAATTTCTACTACTAAAATTAAATAGTAGACCTGAAAAAATGACCCATTTTAACCTGTCAACCAACACCACTAATCATGAGGCATGGTTTCGTGCTAATATACCATAGGTTGAGCTAATGGGTGGACGTCTAACAGTAACTAGCAAAGAACATTATGGATCTACTTTCACTTTTGTTCTACCCCACAAAGTGCCAGACTTGAGTGAAAGTTCAGATGAAACCGATGAATATCAAGATATGGATGATAACGAATCCATGGAAGATGATGCAACTTGTGGCTTTTTCCAGTTCAGCACACGAACTTTAGGCTCGCTTTTCTCTTCTAATGGATCACGCCAAACACACGAGTTACCACAAAATGTAATTGGTTTTGACAAGGTAGATAGATCAAGTATTCTAGCTGATCAAGGTAATACGGACCATGATGATCAAGATCGTCCATTTCATAATCCTTGTATCCAAAAAAACCGACCCACAGATATGGGTTTGACAAGAAACTTGATGAGGGTAAATTCTGGTAAAACATTGGGGGGAATTTCTAGCAAAATCCTTGAAAGATCTAGCTCAGCAGAAAGACGTAAAATTCTTCTTGTTGAAGATCATGTTGTGAATGTGATGGTAGCGAAGCGGATGATGAAACAATTAAATCAAGACATGGATGTTGTGAATAATGGAGCTGAAGCTCTGCGTGCTGTTCAACGTGGTGATTATGGTCTCATTCTTATGGTATTTTGTTAAGTTCTTATATCACGTCCCTATAGATGTACCTTGTATATGATTATTCTTATGCCGCTAGTCCATAAAATTCCTCGCACTCCCAAAATTTCCATTCAAAAGTAGCTACAAAGTCAAAATGCTGATGTGTCTACCTTCAAAAACACTGACTTCTTTACTGTGGTGATTTAATGTTGCAGGATGTATGCATGCCCATAATGGATGGTCTTCTAGCTACAAGGCTAATCCGGTCATATGAGAGAACTAGTACCTGGGAAGAAGCACGGTTAGCCGGAGTTGAGCTACACGATAATCCTTCCGGTGATCAAATATTGGAGCCAAGAAGAAGAATTCCCATCGTTGCCGTAAGTACCTCAAGTTTCTATGTCTTGTCTAGCATTTGAATAACATTAATACAAATGCAATATCGGAAAGTGCAGAAGAACGTTTCACTGTCTTTAACTTATATGGGTTTTTGCAGATGACTGCAAATGCAATGTCAGAAAGTGCAGAAGAATGTTTTGCCAATGGTATGGACTCATTCATAACGAAGCCAGTTACTCTTCAAAACTTAAAACAATGTATTGAACAATATTTGCCATTGAATAACACCATGTAAATACATATCCAACTGCGTTTGTACAGTGAGTGAATACAAGTTATATAGGGAAGTTGTGTAGCATTCAAGTTAAGATTATTGTCCTCGAGATTCCATTTTTAGAGGGGTTGAAGGGACATACTGACATAGGGTGAGTTATACCTTAACAAAATAAGCTACTTATGTGATTTTAAGGTATACCATCGAGCAGTTATTCCATATATCCAGCGGACAACGGTTATTGGGTCTTTCCACAGAATTCTTCTTATATATTGCAAATATTTCTGTACCAATCTGCAATTTGAGTGTACTGATCCTGTGAAGAATGTATCATTGATCCATTTAACTCTTATTTGATCTATTTATTGATATTTCCGGGTCCATCTGCTGTACTTCTATATACTCGTACTTGAGCTAGAGGACGATAATGACAAAATTATTCGGAATTTTAGTTTAAAATGTTACTTTGGATAGCGATACAATCTAAGACCACAATGTCGATTTGTTTGATCAGCTTCAGGGTGCAAAATTTTTCTCAAAGATTGATCTAAGGTCGGGTTATCATCAGCTACGTGTAAAGGAGCAAGACATTTCCAAAACAGCCTTTCGCACTCGTTACGGTCATTATGAGTTTCTTGTGATGCCGTTTGGATTGACTAATGCTCCAGCTGTTTTTATGGATTTGATGAATCGTGTCTTTCACGAGTACTTGGACAGATTTGTCATAGTGTTCATTGATGACATATTGGTGTATTCAAAGACTAGGGAGGAGCATGAAGATCATCTTCGTACTGTGTTAGAAATTTTGCGTCAGAAGAAGCTTTATGCAAAATTCTCGAAGTGTGACTTTTGGTTGGGACAAGTGGCTTTCTTGGGTCATATTGTATCAGCCGATGGTATTACTATGGATCCTGCTAAGGTTGAGGCTATCACTAAATGGCCGAGACCGACAACAGTAACCGAAGTTAGAAGCTTTTTGGGACTTGCGGGGTATTATAGAAGATTTGTGGAAGGGTTTTCACTTCTTGCTTTACCTTTGACGAAACTTATGCGGAAAGGAGAGAAGTTTGTGTGGAATGAAGAACGAGAGAAGAGTTTTGAGGAGCTGAAAAGGAGATTAGTTTCTTCTCCCATACTCACTCTTCCTTCTGGAACAGGTGGATACCAAATTTATAGTGATGCGTCAAAGAAAGGTCTTGGATGCGTTCTTATGCAACATGGTAAGGTTATCGCTTATGCATCGAGGCAACTGAAACCTTATGAGGAAAATTATCCGACACATGACTTGGAGTTGGCAGCAGTCGTTTTTGCTCTTAAGATTTGGAGGCATTATTTGTATGGGGAAACTTGTGACATCTTCACCGATCACAAAAGCCTCAAATATATTTTTACTCAAAAGGAGTTAAATATGAGGCAGAGGCGTTGGTTGGAACTTCTTAAGGATTACGACGCAAATATTCAGTATCATCCTGGGAAGGCTAATGTGGTAGCGGACGCACTTAGTAGGAAGAATTCTGGAACTTTGGCTTGTCTCAAAATTCAACCCGAGATTATCAAAGATCTAGAGCTCATGGAAGTCGAGTTAGTTGTTCGTGGTTCTGAAGGTTATATAGCTAGCCTTAAGATTGAACCTAACCTTATACTGCGGATTAAAGAAGCCCAGAAGGAAGATGGTGAATTATGGTCGGTGGTGCAAAATATGAAGAATGGTAAGCAGGAAGAATTTCGGGTGGATGAGCATGGTGTGATATGGTACGGTAATAGATTATGTGTTCCCGACAATTCCTCTCTTCGAGAAGCTATTTTGACTGAGGCACACAGTTCTCCTTTCTCTATTCATCCTGGCTCTACTAAGATGTATAGAGACTTGAAGCAGAATTTCTGGTGGAATGGTATGAAACATGATGTGGCTAGATTTGTGGCAAAGTGCTTAACGTGTCAACAAGTTAAAATTGAACATCAACGTGCAAGTGGTCTTCTTCAACCTTTAGATATTCCGACCTGGAAGTGGGAGAAAATTTCTATGGATTTTGTAACGGGGTTGCCTCGCACCTTTAAGAAGAATGATGCAATTTGGGTTGTAGTTGATCGGTTAACTAAGTCGGCTCACTTTTTGCCTATTCAGCAAGGGTACTCCGGTAGCAAGCTGGCAGAGATATTTCAGCAAGAGATTATTCGGTTACATGGCACACCTGCATCGATCGTGTCTGATAGAGATCCACGGTTTGCTTCACGATTTTGGAAAGGTTTACAGATACAGAATGCCTTGGGGAATGAAACTAATTTATGTACTCATTTTCACCCTCAGACCGACAGATAGACTGAACGCACTATTCAGACATAGGAGGATATGTTGAGATCCTGTACTTTGGAGTGGACGGGAAATTAGAACGAGTATTTTTTTTGGTTGAGTTTGCCTACAATACTATTGGACATGCAAGTAAAAAGAGGCTCCTCCGACTTTTCTCTATGGCCGAAAGTGTATACACCTATTTGATGGAAACGAAGTTGGAGAGCGGGTTATAGAAGGTCCAAAATTGGTTGAGGTGACAAATGAAAAAGTTTCCATTGCTAAAGTGAAGCTTAAGGAAGCTCGCTCACGACAAAAGATTTGGAATTTAAACCCGGGGATCGTGTGTTTCTTAAGGTATCTCCGTGTAGAGGTGTTCGACGTTTTGGTTTGAAAGGGAAACTGAGTCCGCATTTCATTGGTCCGTTCGAAATCTTAGATCGTATTGGTGAAGTTTCCTATCGTTTAGCATTACCTCCGCAATTATCTCATGTTCATAATGTGTTCCATGTATCCCTTTTGAGAGGTTACAACTATCATCTATATCATGTTGTTCAATATCCGTTCAATAAGATTCACGAAGATTTGTCTTTCGTTGATGAGCATGAGGCTATCTTAGATCGTCAAGAATGGGTCATGAGAAAGAAAACCATTTCTCTTGTTAAAGTTCTTTGGAAAAATCATCTCGAGCGTGAGGCTACTTGGGAAAATGAAGAAATGATGCGGACTGACTATCCACATTTCTTTTCGCGAAGATTCGATTTTAATTTCAAGGCCGAAATTTTTTTTAGAGGGGAAGAATTAAAATACCCTTAACTTAGAATTATAAGAAAATAAAATTTAATCTAATTAGTTACGTATAACACTTTTATAAAATTCCTAGTACTACTTGCATGCATAAAATATTATAAAAGTGACTAAAATATTAAAACATTAGATAATATCTCATTTGAATCACTTTAGTCAGAGTAATACTCGGTCCACAACATTCATCTCATCCCTTTACTTTTGAGTGTTCGTTTAAGCACCGGCTCTTATATATCTTTCACATCCACCACTTCACGGAAATCTTCAAAATAAAAATCAACACAATTTTCTTTAACATGGCAAGAGTGAGTACTTGAGAGTGTGAGTTTTGGGTTACCGCTTACACAGTATTAATACAAAAAGTACGAGTTCGGTTCGAGTTGTTGTTCGTGTTCGATTTGATTTCGGTTCATGACTCGGTTACGATTTTGGTCGCTTGTCATAGGTTTGAGAATTGTACGTGTAGCTGGCTGATCGTGTACGTTCGAGTTTGGGTTTCGGTTGTGTCTCGTTGAATCTTAGTGTTCGTATTTTGAACTGGTCAACGTGTTCGTGTGTTGGTTTCGATTTATCGCTTGTTCGGAGGTATATCTTGAACCATCAGTTAATGCATCGAATATGCTAATCACAAGTATCACCTTTAAGAAATCATAGTTAGATATGTGTTAACATGATATAAAGCGAGCGCGCGCGAAGAGAGCTTTAATCATCATCTGTACGAGAGCATGTAGAGATTAAAATGAAATGGAACCCTATTATTCCCTACTGTAACATGAATATGGTATTTTCGTAAAGATTCAAACACGAAAGTTAACCCCCTAAATTTCTGGAGCAGAATTGGTTTAAATATACTTTTACAAAAGCGTTGGCTTTTCCAAAGCATTCAGAACTTACTAGGAATATTGGAATGCTTCCAGCTAGTAGTTTCATGTAAATCTGTGTTTATTAGTCATTTGGATAATTGGGATTGTAAGACAATTTTATTTTCTGATGAATAAAGATACGAGGTATTTGTTATCATTCATATAACAATTGTTTGTCCTATATTTTCATATTTAATCCTTGAATGATTTATCATTTTAAATAAGTCCATTGTCGGTTAACAATATGGGAGTATTGTTACATAAGGAAAATGTGAGTGTTGGTTATATTCTTTGAATATATGGAAGGTACCCACCAAACTCATATGTTACTCACAAGGGATGCGTATTGGACACCCCAACCTTCGAATGTTTACTTTATGGATCCGTTGTCATGAGTAAAATTTGAAAATGGTTAGTTAAGTCATCCTTAGACTTGAGAATACAAACAAGTTCTGGTATGTGTGGATATCACTTTTTAATTCTATGTCAAACGCTGTCCTGAAAATGGTAGTTATAAAGACTATTATTGGAAGTGATGTGAAGCAGCATTCACAATACTTGTATTCAACAAAGAATTTATTCCTCCACTTGATATGTGCAGAATAATACTTTGGCGCCTCTCCAGAATTAATCAGATAATTGTTTGGCCGAACCTAAAGGGTAATGCAAGATGATTCTTAATTACATTTGGTATATCTGCATTGAATTCTATAACGAGAATATAAATGGTTAAACTATATGGAGTGAGTTAGGATCCATATCCATGGTTTAACGGTATTTGAACAAAGGGATGATTATAGCAAGAAAAAATAACCATGCTACTGAGAATATTTATGAAACTTGATCTCAGACACTTCTAGTTTTAAAAACGAATGTGAGTGTTGCTAGACGTTTCCGTCATTAGTGTATGAGCTGTCTGCTACTCCAACTCCTAAGTGGGAGCTGTTGGATTATGTGAGTTGGACTAGCTCGATCACAACTAGAGGTGTGTGAGCCTATTGGGGGCACAAACGAAAAAACATTTAGAGCACGTTTGCTACTTCACGAAATGCTTTCTATGTAAACCATTTGGACCAAAATCAACTAGACAAGACCTTGTTGTGTCCCATTGTATCCGACCACAAGAGAAGGTTCTAGGAGGGGTCTAGGTTCGATGTATGAAGGGATAAAGGAAAGAGAATTGTGATAAGGCTAGGAATTGTTTTATGATAAGACTAAAACACTAGCTCTTTTAATCTTATCACAAGATGGATTTGAGGGCTTTAAAAACCCATACCCTCTTGCTTATTCAATCGAGGTAACAGATCCAACAAGCCAGGAATTCTCTTCTTTCTTTTCATTAAAATAATACACAAGATATAAACCCTAAATAGGGTTTGACTGATTTTTGGTTCACCTTTTTGTTCTGTTGTATTTCAGTTAACCTAATTTAGGGGTTTTCGATTGTGGTTTGATCCAAGGCAGTTCCAGGAGGTTGATTATGTTGGTTTACTTGTTCCAAAGGCGTGGGAATCATTTGATTCGATCTAGGGTTCTTGAATTTGGTAAATCGGGTGTTTCTGTCCTAATTCGGTTACAACCGAATTAGGCTAAACCCTAGTATCTATTTTCTGTAATTCGGTTCTAATTCTTGTGAGGGTTTTGAGATCGATTTTCAATGGGGTTTTGGTACAATAGTTGTATTGGGTTATAAGTGAAGTAAGGACTAGCATCCGGACGTGCTTGTTTACGTGTTTGTGTGAGCACTCATAGAGGTGACAACTTAGTCACTCATTTCTCATTCTTGGTTTCTTTGATTTGCTGGTGACTACGAGGGTATGTTCCTATTTAATTTACATGTCCTTTAAATGTGTTTTATATGTATGTTGATTATTTGTACTAGACTAGATCTATCCGCTGCGTACTCGTTAGAGTTAAATTGGTTAACTTGATTGTTAAATTCCAACAAATCCTACGTATATAGCGAAAGTCCGTCTCCTAGCGGAAGGGAAATTGGCACCTGGTGTCGTTAAGTAAGAATAAGTAATATCACAAATAGAATCCCTGAAACTTCTTTTTTTGGTACAGCTTGAAGAGACAGAAGATTAGAGGAGGGCAGATGAGATGACACTCAAAGCACTGATAGTCTAAACCCTGGGACTGGTACTTCAATTGGAAGCTATCACAAACTAGATGCTTACAGTCCTTTTTTCTCTCCCAGTGCTTTAAGTAATAAATACATCCCAAGGCGTTACTTTTTGCTCTTTAAACGCTTATTCCACAATCGTCAAACAAGTAACGTCCGTCACTTTTTTTTTCATTTATTGACTGCTTTTATTTACTTCTTCTATATGTGACTTGTAGGAAGGGGTTAAAGCTCTATGGACCGGACTGGACCCAAATGTTGCGCGGAATGCAATAATAAATGCTGCTGAGTTAGCAAGTTATGATCAAGTCAAGCAGGTTGTTGCATACACAATCGTATACCGTTGAATTATAATAAAGTTTTGTGTTTTGACGAGTTCTAACTTTATATGTTTAATTCTGATATTACTGCAGACAACACTCAAAATTCTCGGGTTTACTGATAATGTCCTCACACATCTATTATCGGGCTTAGGTGCAGGATTTGTTGCTGTTTGTGTTGGATCCCCTGTTGACGTGGTACTACTTATTCACAGTCTAATTATATTTACCCTAATCAATATATTTAGAGAAATTTAGCTTAAGTACACGTAGTTACACATCACATATTATAGTTATATTGTCGTTTATGTTTTTTTGACATTAATAATGACTGCTAAAGACCCACTTTGGACTGAATTTTATTACCCGTTTATCAGTTTCGTCAAAACTATGCTTTTAGTTTCATTGAGTGAAAAGGTTCGCAATGCTGTTTTCTTCTGGTTTTGCAGGTTAAATCAAGAATGATGAGAGATCCAAGTTACAAAGGCACCATCGATTGTTTTGTCAAGACACTGAAAAATGATGTAAGCTCTTACACGCACTGATCACTCGCTCACTAGCGGGCACGCATGTGAAACACACATCTTTTTTAATGAACATACGTTGAATTTCGGGTTAGAGAAGAATCACGTGTCTGCTAAAATGAATCGGTCTATATTTTAAATAACCCAATAGTAATCTTGTACCGTGGACAAAATCAAGTGTTCGTTTATGCTCTTGTGTTTTTCTATGTTAACAGGGACAATTTGCTTTCTATAAAGGCTTTATCCCAATTTTCGGAAGGTTGGGTTCTTGGAATGTCATCATGTTTCTCACCTTGGAGCAGGTATATATTATCATCCACAAATCTTTGAACCTGCCCGGAGACAACTTTCAGAATGTTTTCATATGATTCATTACTGTCTCCTTTGTTGGACAGGCAAAGAAGTTCGTTAAAAGCATCGAATCAGCTTGAACACAACCGTGAGCAAGTACAAGATTGCCCTTATATTCGTTCACGTCCTCTGCACTCAAATAAATTCATCAATGAAGAACCATATTAAGAAGTCATTGAATATATACGTGGGACTGAAAAAGTTATTTGTCCCTTTTTCCTATAAAAATTCCATTTGCCAAAACTCTGGCTAAGAAAGTTATTGAAAGAACATTTAAATATCCATTTTTCCTAATAACATGATCATATCCAATAATTGTTGTACAGTGATTGTAAGGGAATATATTTCAACAACCCTACTCCCTATCATCGCCGTTTCTCATTCTTGCTCCTTTAACCTAAAGTTGGGGGAATAGTTATGAATGAACTTCTTAAGATTGTTTGGATAGAATCGACTTGATACCATCTTCTACATCAAAATGAACATTTGATGCAGGTGAAAGTTTCTTTGGTTGTGATGAGGTTGATTCTAAACCCACCGGAGGCTATAGGTGGATCATGAATGTTACAAAAGATCATTCCTTCAAACCACAATTCACATTATGGGACTGCAACTAGTAGCTGTGTATTTAGAAATTGCCTTTCAGGAAGAATATAGACTCGTTCAGAATCAAGCATGGATAACTCGACAACTTACGCCTCACACCTCACAGATAAGAAGAAATAATGCACACAACTAGTCATGTGTACAGCAGGTTTGTGAGAAAGTAGAACTCACTCATAAAGGCTCTCAACATTTGACTCGAGATTTTTTATTATATATCTAACAAAGGCGTAGTTTCTTCTCTCACATCTTGAACAGTAACTCACATTCAATAATTTTTTTATTCGAGTGAATAGTAACGTAACTATTAAACAAATATTACCTAATATAATAATCAAACCAGTGTTATACGTGTCCTGAAAACAGATTTACCAGAAGATGACTCACAAATTCACAATCTTCCTAAAAATTCCACATAACCCCAAATCATTCTCCTAATACACAAATCACCACCACCGGTTGCATACCAGAATTAGTCGTTACCACCGCTTTCCGGTCATCCAAATCTTCACCATGGTGACAAATAAAGCCAACACGTTGGGGAAAAATATTATTTGTTTCTTTACTCGCGTTCCGGCCAATTAGTCGTTACCACCGCTTTCCGGTCATCCAAATCTTCACCATGGTGACAAATAAAGCCAACACGTTGGGGAAAAATATTATTTGTTTCTTTACTCGCGTTCCGGCCACTGGTGGCGGCTCTAATTATCCGGAGATAGGCGTTCAGGTACTAATCAAACTTTATAAAAGATGAATTGATTGATTGATACAGATTATACGGTTATAGAATATTTTGTAATCTATAATATAGGTTAATAATAATAATAACCACATACTGTAATTTTTTTATGTAGGTTTTTGGTACAATAATATTGGGGTTTCGATTGATGCATTTAAATAAGGTAACAAGCGGCCGGATGTTGTGCTTTTTGTTATATGATTGTGTTTCCCTTTTATTTTGGGATTGTTAATGTTAGATGTTGCTTATATCATTGTTGTTGTGGGTTCAATTTAGGGCACATTATAAAAAAGTGTAGCCAACTTATCACGTTTTGCTATTGTGTGTAGACAACTTTTTTTTTGTTAAACAATCAATTAACATTTGAATTTCGAATATTTTGTGTATTTTGCCCACATATAATGACCAATTTACCCTTCACGGTTAACAGGTTGGTTAAAAAACCTAGGGATAAATAGTCACCACTACACATAATAGTTGAAATTCAAAAGTTAAATGATTTATTTACAAAAACATGTTGCCTACACACAATAGCAAAACGTGGTAAGTTGGCTACCGAAAGGGTAGCTCTCTTGAATTTATATTGTGGAACCATTAGGTGGATATGTGGTACCGAAAGGGTAGCTCTCTTGAACAAACCGAGTGAGAGATCAGTGGTTGTTCATTGTTAAAGATGAAGACTAGAAAATCTATCATGTTAAGTTATCTTTTAAAACAACAATTTCAAAATATTGGAAATTTTGTTAGATAGGTTGATTGTGTGTGTTTCAGTAGGTGCGTTAAGGATGTGTGATCAGGGGGTGTGGGGTGTATTCGGGGGTGTGTTCAGGGAGTAAGTTAAATGTGTTAGTTCAGTGGGTGTGTGGGTGTGTTCACGGGACGTGTTTAGGGGGGTGTTTGTCGGATGTGTTCAGGGGGTGGGTTTAGAGGGTGGGGGTCTAATTTGGCTAATAGTTTTCCGACCCCAAAAGAGGTATTTACTTTGATGTGGAAATGTATTATAGAATTGTCTTTTACCGGCTTGATAAGATAAACGTGGTGTTATGAGCTTTTTTAAATTCAAATAAGCCCATAGGCCTGGAATTTAGTGAAGTGAAGGCGGGCTCGGATACCCTTTTGTGGGTGAAAGTATAACACCCCCATTTTGACATATATAGCAGCGGAAGCTAATCTGAGGTATTATTTCATAGTATAACAGTCATAATCATAGAAAACAAATCGTAAAGAAACATTTTTGGAAAATTTAGTTATCATTCATTTATTCATCAGAGTTTTTACAAAAGAGAGGTCCCAAACATCTAGAAACATAAAGTTTGAATGATAACAGTTTAGCCATCTTCAAGGTTTTTTTCCGTGCACTCGTGCCATAAAAGAATGATCAGTTATAACGATAAACATGCTAAAAAAGTCAACACAAAGTTGAGTGGAAATTCAATAGGTTTTGTTAAACGTTTGAATACAAGTTACAATAGTGGATTGCATTGTTTACACCCATAAGTGTTAATAATTGCATGAGTACATTTGTTATAGAAACGTTATTATAGCTTTAAGTCATGACACGAGACTTGAGATAATCAAATCACAGAGTTGCACCAACGGGTGCCTATGCCAAAACTGCATAGTCGATTCACATGAAGCGTTGGTTACCAAAAAAGTATAGGTATCACAACTGGGGAGTTCAGTCCCAAATAGATCATTAAGAATTCGTTACTCCCGAAAAGTAATTAACGGTTCATGATAGTGGGGTCTTCATGGCAAAAGTAAGTGACTTAGGGCAATAAACTACTCAACAGATAGCATTATAGGTTAGAAAAAACACTCGGTATTATGGTCTTAAAGCATGATCCCCCCCCATGGGGGTTTACTAAAAACATTGAAAAGTTAAAATGCGCGGCTTCGAACTCACCTTTAACAGGGGTAAATCTGATTGAGACAAACGTTATCAAGTGAAAGTAACGGCCTAGTCACACAACCTGGGTGGTATTATGTCAAGTTTAGTGTTATGGTTTTAAGTTTCAAAACTCTCTAAAGCTTAAACGGTATTATTTGAATATTATTTATGGTAATTATTGTATCCCTGTTTTGGGCTATTCATAATTCAGAGGCCATTGTAGGTATCGTTTTGAGGAGTAGGAACCTTTTCAAAATCGTTTTAAACCAGCAAATGTCAAAACAAATACCAATGGGAAAACCATCACATGAAATTCCTAGTAACGTGGACACGAAGAAGATTTTAAGTTTCTTCAAAGGTTAGTCGATGATAAATTACGTTAATTATATAACTCGTCAAAACGTATACCTAAATGAAACTCCTCACATGAAACTCCCTAGTAATGTGATACGATAAGATTTTAAGTTTCTTCAAAAACTAGTCGATGATAAATTACGTTAAATATATAACGTAATTGTCTTATAATGCGTCGATCGTTGATTAATAGCGATAAATATGTCGGGTTTTAATGAAATTGAGTTTTATAATATTAATATATATTTTTATAATTTATATAAACATATTATATTTTATATTTTTAAGTTTGCAAAAATGGCAATAAATACCCTTGATTTATAAACATTTACAAATTTAGTCCTTTATAGAATAAGTTTATAAATATTAAACCTTTAACTTTGAAACTTGGCAAGATAGGTCCTTATAGTTATAACTTTAAGAATATGGCAGGATTAACCCTTGTACTTGTTAATTTCCAAATAGTTACAATATATACCCCTTGCATGGAAATGATTTACAAATCA
>BQNB010083348.1:25000-29059 GCA_026074375.1 Tanacetum coccineum
TAACTTATCTTTTAAAAACGTCTATTTAGAGTCTTTCTATGATTATAACTGTTGTACTATGAAATAATACCCCATATTGCTTCGTTGCTATATGTCAAAAATTGGGAGGTGTTAATAGTTTTGGTATCAATGAAGCCACGGTTATAGAGGAACAAGGTTGATGAAACCTTTCAACTATAAACTACTTTTCTTTTTTTTCCATCCAATGAAAGTCCTCCGTGCATACATCTCCCGAATAGTATGTAAAGGTACATAAACTATTTATCTATGATATAATATCTTATGTTATTACACTAGGTTGCTTACAGAGTGATGTCTTCTCCCAGCCACTTCTTCAATATTGAGTGTGCTTTTTCTTTAACTTTTCCTGACTATATCCTGCTTCCCCGAACTATGTCCGGCTTCACCAGGAAAAACTTTTTCTAGCTCTTCAAATAACTCATTGGTTTTAGTTCCAATAGCTTGACCAATCTTATGTCACTTTTTCATAATGGACCCCTATATGAAGGTCATGCATGCATACTATGCTAAAGAATCACCTATTCCACCACCAACTATTGTGCCTCTATCTTTAATGCTATCTCCAATGTTTAATCCTCAAGAATTCTTTATTCCTGAGGAATTATTGCCACTTAAGAAACGAGGTCGTGACCGATCATCCTCCTCTACTTCTGCCCTACCTCAAGCATTTAAGATAGGAGAAATCTCTCGTAAGACAAGTCTGGAACGTCACGAGGAGAAAATTGAGTAAATTTTGAATCACCTAGATGAACTCTCTCTTGACCTCATTAAGCACATTGAAGACAAAATATAAGTTCTCAGAAATGGCCGGGTGATCATACACCAAGATTTTGACAATCTGGAAGCTGAACTCCGAGAGTCTCGTACTCAAATTACTAAACTTCAAAGGAAGCAAATGGGAAATAACAACAATATTGCTCTGGCTCGCTTCAGGATTGCTAATCTATAACAAATCATCGAAGATATCCATGCTCGTCACCAAGCAGATAAGGAAAGTCTTCTGAATGCAATCTATAAACACAAGAACAGCCATGAAGGACCATCGGACTACTAGATTAGATACTTGTTATAGCTTTTGTTAGAACCTAGCTACGGGATGTGTGGTATAAATAACAACACTTGTCAAATTTTGACTATGTACAGTACAAAGGCAAGCCGTTCATGATATAATATAATGGTGATCCCGTTTCATATTTATTCTGTGTCCTATATTTCATCTCTTTCTTCATCATTATGAATCATACCGTGACTTCTAAATAAATCATAGATACTTATTTGATATGAATAATCTATGATATCACTATTGTGACAATGTTTATTTTTGAACCTTACACATTTTAAGGAAAGAATTATGATATCATTCTTATTACGTGTTGTCTTATGTTGATAGAATGCCTCCCAAAAGGACGTCAACATTTGAAGCACCAGCCAAGACTCAGGCTGCCATCAAGAAACTAGTTGCTGATAGTGTTTCCGCAGCACTGGAAGCACAAGCCGCTAACATGGAAAATACTGACAATACCATTAGACTAAGAGAAGCTCCTGTAGCAAGACAATGTAGCTACAAAGAGTTCATGAGCTGCCAACCTATCAACTTCAAAGGTACGGAAGGAGCTGTTGGTCTTATCTGCTGGTTTGAGCGAACTGAATCAGTGTTTTCCCGTAGCAACTGTACCGAAGACTGCAAGGTGAAGTTTGCTACTGGTACTTTAACTGAAGAAGCTCTATCCTGGTGGAATTCTTTTGCCCAACCTATTGGGATAGAAGAAGCTTACAAGATTACCTGGGTTGAATTCAAGAAGCTTTTGATAAAGAAGTATTGTCCCCGAACTGAGGTCCAGAAGATGGAAGACGAATTTTACCATCTGACTGTGAAGGGGAATGATCTCAAGGCATATGTGAGAAGATTCCAGGAATTGGCAACCTTATGTCCCACTATGGTGCCAGATTCTGAGAAAATGATGGAAGTTTTCATCGGGGGGATTGCCTCGAAGTATTGAAGGGAATGTTACCGCCTCTAAACCTCAAACTCTAAAGGAAGCCATTAACATAGCCCAAAGGCTAATGGATCAGGTAACAAAGCACACTCCGGTGCAAGTATCAAGTGATCACAAATGAAAGTTTGACGACAGAAGAACTTTCAACAACAACAACAACTACCGTAACACCAACACCAACAACCGCTACAATAATCACCAACCATAACAGAACAGAAGACAGGAAACCTTCAGGTCTTATGCTGTCACTCTAACTGAAAACAATGGGTATATTGGAAACCGTCCCTTGTGTAAGAAATGAACTCTGCATCACACAGGAACTTGCACTGTTAAGTGTAATACTTACAACAAGGTGGGTTATCTGGCCAAGAACTACAGAAATAAAGGGCCAGCCACTAGAAGTAATCTGCTACCAGTGACAGTTACTTGTCATGCCTATGGAGAGAAAGAGCATTATGCAAATTAGTGCCGAAAGACCACCAACAACAATGCCCAGGGAAGAGCCTACATGTTGAGGGATAGGAATACTCACCAAGACCTGAACGTAGTCATGGGTATGTTCCTTCTAAACCAACATCTAGCTAGAGTATTATTTTATTATGGAGCCGATAAAAGTTTCGTATCCATATCTCTTGCCTCTATGCTAAATATTCCACCTATTACAATAGATACCTTTTACAATATCGAAATGGCTGACGGAAACTTAGTAAGCATAAACACCGTTATTCAGGGTGCAACTCTGACTTTGTTAAACCAACCTTTCAAAATTGATCTTATGCCAATCAAACTCGGTAGTTTCGACGTCGTCGTTGATATGGATTGGTTATCCAAGTATCATGCTAGAATTATCTGTGACAAGAAAGTCGTCCACATCCCAATCAACGTTGAAACTTTAATCATCCTAGGTGACCAAAGTAAAACCCGACTAAATCTCATATCCTATTTAAAAACCGAAAGATATATATCTTGAGGTTGTCAAGTTTTCGTAATCCAAGTAATAGAAAAGAAGTCAGACGAGAAAAGACTAGAAGATGTCCCAGTAGTCAGAGAATTCCCAGAAGTTTTTCCTGAAGATCTACCTGGCCTGGCCTTCTCCCATTCGTCAGTAGAATTTCCAAATCGATTTGATTCTAAGGAGCGGCACCATACCCGAGCACCTTATAGATTAGCTCCTTCAGAAATGAAGGAACTATCTAACCAACTTTAAGAGTTAGCAGATCGAGGTTTTATACGACCAAGTACCTCACCTTGGGGAGCTCCTGTCTTATTTGTTAAAAAGAAAGATGGATCTTTCAGGATGTTTATCGATTACCGAGAGTTGAATAAACTTACCGTAAAGAATCGTTACCTATTACCCAGGATGATGACTATATGACAAACTTTAAGTTCGAGTGGTCCTACTACGAAGAGTGTACTTAAGATCAGGCTATCATCAACTGAGAGTCAGGGGTGAAGATATTCCCAAGACTGCTTTCAGAACAAGATACAGACACTATGAATTTAAAGTAATGTCATTTGGTTTAACTAACGCACCTGCAGTATTCATGGATCCCATGAATCGTGTGTGTAAACCATACTTGGATAAATTTGTGATAGTGTTCATAGATGATATTCTCATCTACTCTCGTAACAAAGAGGAGCACGTAAATCATCTGAGAATAATCCTAGAATTACTCAAGAAAGAGAAGTTGTATGCCAAGTTCTCCAAATGTGATTTCTGGATTCGTATCGTGCAATTTCTTGGACACTTAGTTGATAGTCAAGGACTTCATGTTGACCCCGCCAAGATTAAAGCAGTTAAGAATTAGACATCTCCTACTACACCCATATAAATACGTCAATTCTTAGGACTTGTCGGTTATTATCATAGATTTATCATAGATTTCTCAAAGATTGCAAAGTCTTTGACTGAATTAACCCATAAAAACAAGAAGTATATCTGGGGCGAAGACCAAGATACAACTTTTCAACTGCTTAAACAAAAGCTATGTGAAGCTCCAATCTTAGCATTACCAGAAGGAAATGACAATTTTGTTGTTTA
>BQNB010083349.1:0-29059 GCA_026074375.1 Tanacetum coccineum
AAGGCACGCATTTTGGAGCTTAAATGAAGAGTTCGAGAAAGTCTACTGATTCTGACATTAATACGTCGTGTCTAAAGACTTTGAAGAACTCAAGACCATTGCCTGACTTTGAAGAATACGCCGTATCCATATCAGCAGATACGCCGTATCTGATACTTTGATCAACTATCAAGAAAAACACGTTTTCAGCCAATACTTCGTATCCAAAACCCCAATACTCCGTATTGGTCAATACGCCGTATCCAAAAATCGGATATGACGTATCCAAACCAGCTCAAGAAAATTTGGGAATATTTTATTCGTGGAGCCCACGCCAAGCAATCCTGATACGCCGTATTGAGTTCCAATACGCCGTATCGACCAATTTTCTGAGTCTATAAATACCAAATCCTAAATACGATTTAAGGTATGCTTTTAACAACCAAGGTTGATTTTTAGAAGATAAATGAAGCCAAAAAGGTGCAGCAACATGATTCAATCCATAGGGAACCCCTTGTAATTCATATGCTCTTGATAATTGTTCGATCTTTGGTATCATTCGTTTAACTCGGTTAGTTTACCTTATTTGATTCGATTATTATGTTTGTATTCATCACAATGGTTATTGGCTGATACCTTTAGGTATTAGCCATATTTATGACGATTTTAATGTTTGGTTCGTTTATCTCGATTGATTAATTTATTGTTGGTTATTGATTATGTTTATCACATGATACTCATTAATGTGCTTTAATATGCGTTCGATCCATATCTAAGGATATCGCTTATAGCTTAACTAGATATCGGATAGTTCTCATATAGTAATTTATATAGGTAGAATTAGGATCACAAATAAAGTCCTGCTAAATCCGTGTCTAAGGATATCACCTGTAGCTTAACTAGATATCGGATAGTGCCTTTGGTTTAGGAACAAGTTTAGACAAGAGGTGAGCCTAGATGATATAGATGATGGTGAAAGAGCGCTATAATGAACTTGTGTCGTCGCTTTAATTGAAGTTCGGTATATGTCTGTATATTCTGCATGATAGCGTGGTAGGAAAACTTGATAATGAACAAGTTGTGTGCGAGCCGATATTTGCACCTCATCTTAATCTAGCTCGTAATACTATAATCATTTACTCCCTCTCCAGATGACAGAAGTATAAACGCAGTTAATTGTTCTTAGCTACGTGTAAATCGTATCGATGCACTGAAGAAGCGCAACTGTAGAGAAGATTTCTTTGATTGGCAGAAACAAGTTTTCTATTTGTGACTCGCTACGCTATTCGAAGATGTATATATTACTGGTTGTGTCTCTGCTCGTATGAAGGCTCTGGAAAGGTGGATGTCTTCGTCTGATCTGTATGTCGATGTGTAGAGCTGCTGTAATTGTGACAAGTCATTAGGTATCTAGGTTTAAAGATGGAAGTACTCGCCTTAATCTTAAGAATGAGAATGCAGATAAGGAACAGTCACATTTGGAACAGCTATGAACTTTGGATGGAGATCATATGTTAATTCTAGCGAATTGTCGACTGCTAACCGGAAAGATAGTAATCGTAACTGTGGATCAGCACGGCAAGTTGCAGTCCTAGTCTCTGTCTATGAATGAAGTGATTATCTCTAAGACGTCTCAAAAGATGTAGTCACAACTTTTGTGTTTAACCATACTTTCATTTGAAAGGCTTCAGCAGCACACTGTCTACTCTATATTATTCAGGCCAGCCACTCTGCATCTATGTGCTAGCTTGCATTGATTGAATTCGGGTGCTGCAGCTGTCTAGTTTAAGTGTGTCAATTGTCAACTACAGGTTAGGATACTGCCAGTAAATGACTATAGAATGAATATTCATTGATAAAGACCTTTCCTCAACAATCCCAGATAAGTTTAGATTTCTGCGATGACTCTCTGATGCGATATCTACTAACGACTCCATGTTGTGGTTATTCATTTTCTAGACTCTGCTACGGTTGCCATGAGAATGAATCCTGTTATGTACTTAGTGGCTCAGTAATCTTACCTCGAGTAGCCCCCGTTTCTAGATCGCAATACACATTAGATGAAGCGCACTTCAGATCCAGATCTTAGGATGCGTACTCTCAGTTCTCTTATGGACAGTGGTGCTTATTGCTTTAAGAACTACTCGCTCTATGCGCGAGAGATCTGTCAGATTTGGATAGTCTTCTATACTCTGACTTATCGTATCGACGGGTAAATAATCTCTCTTTGTTGTCGCTTGTGTGTGTGTCGTAGTCCACTACTTATTCTGGCTGAGAGGTCGTTACTGGGAAGTTTATGCTTGAGAGGTATGCTATCAGCGCCCATTCTGTGTCAAAATAAAATAGTAAAACTTAATACATGTTAAATCCTATCACAACCGACACATCAAACGCTCTATTGTTTTTTTATTTTTTAGGACAACTATCTTTATTATTATATTTTGAGAGATGTACATTCAAATTAACCAGACCGAAAACTTTACATAAAAAATCATCTTGAAGTGACAGCAAAGAACACGGATCATCTCTATTGTACTCTGCTCTGGCTAGGTAATTATTGGCACAGAGATGATTTAGGCATTCGCACGACGTAGTTCGCGTTAGTGCTGCTAGGTGTAATGAGATCGTATCTGATAGCACGCACTGTCGATGGACGTTCATACTGAACTATCTGCATATGATGTCTTGCCGCAACTCTTAGGTCAAATCTCTGCGATTTGCGATATTAGCGGACGATTGGGTGATTAGGAGAGGATCTTCATAAAATAAATAGTAAAACTTGATACATAAAATACCTACTCATAACGACACATCAAATGCTCATTGTTTTTTTATTTTTTAGGACAACTACTCTTTATTATTTTATTTTGAGAGTGTACATCAAAATTAACCAGACAGAAATTTTACGTAAAAAAGCCCATGCTAAGAAACTAAACTACCAAAAAAGCCCATGAATGGATGGTAGGCTTGAGCTTCAGTGACATATCTGGAGACAAACAACTTTAACTATGCATTTAACCAAGCAATCCACTCGTCGAGACTTGTTATTTAGTATGAACGACGTTTGCAAACCAGTATTTCGCGACGGGGTATTTGCGTATTGTGTCATTTTATGGTTATTTGATACTTGTTGTGACCTATTGAATAACGACTTGCTATGTATATACGTGAAAAATAGCTAAGACGGACTTAAGATATTTTTGTTTGAGTCTGCGGAGATAAAATATATGTTTAGTGTTCTGAATTGGGTTGTGTTAGTGGCCGGATTCAAAATATGTGGTTAGTAACCGGGTCAGTCCACACATGCACGCCCAACGCCAGACCCAACGTTAGGCCTAACGTCAGGCCCGAAATTGAGGCCCAAAATGCCTGCTAAATGTATAGTTAAAAGGTTTGCAAACCCGCGCTCTGCGGCCGGGTGTTTGCGTACTGTGTCCTTTTACGTTTATTTGATATTTGTTGTGACCCACTAAATAACGACTTATTTAAAGAGGTGGGATGCCGTCTTTTGTATTTTTGGTTGTGCTTTTATATATTATTGCCTTTAAAAAAAAGAAAGGAACAAAAGCGTAATGTGAATGATCAACCATCAAGCTTTATATCCACTAATAAGAATAGATAAATGGCCAGTGTGTTCTCTACTAATATTTGGTCTAATGCCCAATTTTAAAAATGCGTAGTCTCCTAAATAGACCAATGTCTTCTTTGTTTCATTTTTGGTGCAGTGTGTCTGTGCATTTTGTAGTTTCTCTGGGCGTTTGTCGTAGTGAGTATGTTTTTCATACAGTTTTAGGGGTGTTTGGCGCAGTGGCTTTTTGCATTCTGCATCTTGCTGCATTTTCAAGTTTGCTCGCAGTCTGCATTTAAATTGCACTTATGTGCATCTTGATGCTCTTTTCATTTGATTTGGATAGTGGTCTTGGATGCTTCATGGGCATTTCATGTGCATATGGCTTGGTCTGCTATGTCTTTTCTTGGATTCATTTTCTCTTTTTTGTTGTTTTTAGATTTCTTGCTTTAGCAGTAGTGTAGTGTGTTTGGTTGGTTTCTTTGTTGTATTGGTTTATCTTTTTTGGGTCCTCTATGTCGATTCATCTCGCTAGCATAGTGGATGCCATTTCCTGTATTTGGTTGGTTTTTTGTTGGAATATATTGCCTTTCAAAAAAATCCAAGAAGCAAGACCAAAAAACATACCGGACCAGCTATTCCTCTTCCTTTCAATCTATTCACGCCGCTCTTTGAAGGGTAACCATTCTTTTCCTGCATATTATTCCATAACATCCAACTTTTAGATATGTATAAATGTTGCTTGGTTTTGTGCTAGGTATCTACTTGGCGAAAGCAGAGGTTGTCTTCCTATACTTACTGAAGCCACTGCTTCCATTGTTGAAATTCAACAAATGGATTCACACTTTAGGTGCATAACATTTGTTTCCATCTTAGGGCCGCTTTCTCCGCCTTACGTGCTTTTCCAAATTCAAATAACCCCATAAGCCGCGAAAACAAGCTAATCCAAACACCCCGTTACAAATTACAATTTAATTTTCTGTTGTCCTTATTGTAGGGAAGGTTTATCTGAGAGTGATTTACTAGCGAATGATATGTTGACGATGATGTATTGTATGACCATCATGAGGTAAAACCCAACATCTCAACACTTATGGTTATACTTTTGATAATGTTGTTACCGTTATTATTGTTACCATGATAAAGTCTATGATGTACTAACTCAAAGTTAAAAACTAAAGGCTCGTGAATAGTATTATGGAGAAGACTCGTAAGAAGAATGAGATTTCAATTGGGGAGGTGGCTGTTGTGATTGGTATTCCTCGTATGCTGATTAATATTCGTCATGGTAAGGAATACTGACGTATGCTTTTAAGTATTTCATATAATGATAAAATAACTTGTAACTAGAAACATAATTACCCATGTGTTCATTAATATATGTTAGCTGTGAGTTCCAGCTTATTAAATTATCATCATATCCTTCTACAGTAGTAATATTTGTGATCCACTTTCCAATAGATAAGGTTTCCGCCACACAATATTATCATATTAATGGCTTACTAATTAGTGGCTCATGGTGTATGTTCATCAAAATGGGTGTTAACAGGTTAGAGTGTTGGTTTCTCATTATAAAATAATCTTCTAGATGTCAGTATATCACTTGAATTGTTTGTTTTTAGAAAATATTAAGTAGGGTGTGTATTGTTATTTACATAAGGCCAGTAATTTGATATATATTTGTTTGTTTTCTTGTAGAGTGTTCACATTGTGATCTTCCTTCACTGAGGCTGGTCCGGCTTGCATCTACAAAGGTAGGCACGGGTAATATTTTATTTCGTGTTCCACAAGTATGATGTATATAACCAATTATGTGTTGTCGTATCTCTACTAAGATGGCTTCCTTGAGTTTATAATTGACTACATGTTTAAGTTAGAAATGCGGATCTTATGTGCGATCTCGGTTTCTCCTTGCTGGTTTGCTTTATCTCAACTGATATAAAAGATAGCTGTAAAAATTGCTTTATCTCAACTGATATATCTGATACAATAGGTTTCATAGTCAATGACTTTAGAAAAGATATAGGTTCCTTAATAGATGGCTTACCTTGTGTCACATAATGTAAAGAAAACTAATTTATTCTTTTATATATTTGTCAGGTTGCTTTATTATAACAGGTGGAGGAAATCAAGTCTTTTGAGGATACATGTCGAAGAAGATCTTAGTACTATCTATTAGTTTAGTTGGCATATTTTTTTGTTTAAGTTGTGAACTTTATGGTAGTTTGACATTTGACAAATTTGTACTTAGAATATGAAATTATTAAAGATATTATATCATTGCTATGATGGAAACAAATTATGTGTCCACATTTAATTAAAACAATGCTTGTATTTGTAGCTTTTAAATTCTCTACGGCAAATATGCGGCACGGAAAAGCTAAAGGAAGTGTTGCCTCTAGTTGAAAAAGTGTTGCACCAATATTCGTAATTTGAAAAAGAAGTGTTGTATTAGATGATGGAAAGTGTTGCACTTGATGTGTAAAAGTGTTGTCATCGGTCGTGTAGTATAATAAGAAGTGTTGCCCATAAGTATCAAAAGTGTTGCAATATAAAAGTGTTGCGTTTGTAAACATGAGCAACACTTTGACAAAAGTGTCGCACATTATGGCAAAAGTGTTGCTTTAGACCTAAGGCAACAGAGCCTAAGGCAACACTTGAAAAAGTGTTGCACTAGGCTTTATGCAACATTTTTTAGGCCTAATACAACACTTTACGAGTGTTGCATTATCCCTATTTTCTTGTAGTGTATTAAGGTGAGTTCATAGCCTCGCCTTTACTTATTTACATATTTTATAAACCCGCGAGGGGGATACATGCTTGTTTTATACAAATTAAACACAAGTGATTTTGATATATAATATGGTTCCATCACTGTGAATAGTCCCACCTTTATATGTTTTCTAAATCCCGTAGGGGATTCATGCTATAAACTATGAATACAAGTGTTTTTCCAACTATATACTATCCTGATATATTATTTCCTAAGTTACCTCTATTTTCCCATAAGACATCCCAGTCTCTCTTGGGTAATAGCTCCTAGTATCTCTTTGGGTAATAGCTCCCAGTATCTCTTTGGGTAGTAGCTTGGTTCGTAGTTTTGTATACCTAAAATATATATATATAATATAATACTTTTAAAAGAGAAATTAAGAAAGTTACCAAGTTACTGCTTTTATGCATAGACCTTTTGTAAACTCGATATGTATATGAAATATGATATTATTATATAAATTTATAAATATTATTTTGCCGCTATAGTCACGCCTTGAAATACGCCATGGCTTCGCAAAGGCTCCTAAGGCTTGAGGCGTGGCCATGCCGACCACGCCACGCCTCACGCTATTTATAACATTGATCATATATGATGAAATCCTGCTATGACTAGAATTGAGCATCATCTCAATCAAATAAGCATTAGTGTATAGCTCAACACTAATCTTCTTATCAAAAATCCGTAAACGATGAAAATGTCTTTAGTCCTTTACAAACCGTTTAGAATGTTCTTTCAATAGTAGTCTAATGACTTTCACTTGTTACTATGGTATGGGTTCTCTTGCATTCATGCAAGTCGTTACAATTAGTCTAATACATATCTTGACATACATACAATGAAACCTTTAGCGATACCTAACGTTTTCATGATGTGTTTAATCTCATTAGGTGAGATAAAACTTTGATTCTTGCTTAATGATGTGTCATATTGTGTTAGACTTATTAATCGCGTATATCTATTAAAATAAACTTATGCTCCAAGGTCGCATGTTTTATTTCGTATATGTCTTGATAGAAATATTATTCCAAACTATGGGTTAAAAACTAGCTTAGGTTAAATATCAATTCCAATATGTTGACAACATATGAGATATAAAAAGGACAAAACATTATGCTCCGACTAGCTGGGTGTACTCAGGAGTTATCTTTATTTCAATCAAAATCAAATTATTGATTTAAACTTAAGATTCCAGCTCCTTTATGCATGCTTCGATCCACACTTCGATTTTGGTGCTTGCACATTTTCTAAAGATAAACATAGATCAAAAACCCCTTTTGAATTACTATCGTCTCGCTAAAGGTAATCATTTACGTAGGTGTTTATTACAATCTATTTTCATATTTCATATTCATGAATCAAGTATGGTATTAATATCTGTATTCATTTAACGTTTTAAGAACAGAAGTTTTAATCACTAGTCAAATCGCTCTGAGTATAAGTAAAACCTTATCATAGGTGTGCATTTAAATGTGTGTACATTTCTGTCCATATTAGTCTTCTCCTAGAAGAACCAAGTTAACCTCTCAGTCTTACCATTTGGTGAAAGATTAATCAAATTCCAAAATGATTTTCTTTCATGGATTATATCTCAACATTCATTATGTTGTTCGTGTGCACTTTAGAAGGTTTGTATGGAAAGAAGAGACTTTGTCCAAAAACATATGCTCCCATTGATTCTGTTAAGAGGAGACTTTCTCCAAATATGCAGCAAGTCGAGCAACAATAAAATTATTCTCGTTTGGATGTATAATGTATGCTGACAGTTCTTGACTCTAGTTTGCTTAGTAACACGCTTAACGTGATCTCAACAAATTTAGAACTTCAGTTTAAGACTTAATGGGAGTCTTCCCATTTCATAACCTGATGATGTCTTAGTTACCTTCTTGCTTTGAAGCATATTGATAAACTGTGGCTTAGTCCATTTTGTTTAAAAAATAAGCTATCTAGCAACATATATTATTCAACCATCACGACCATAATATCAAAACTACAAAATCCATGTTCTTTTTTTTATATTACATGAACCAAACACCCCTTTAATCATCTGTTTCGCTTCCAAAAATCAATTTTCACAACGATCAACTCGTACAACTAACATCTATGCATCAAAACAAACCCAAAAGGACAAACAAAATTTAAATTTGAAAACGTACAAGAAAATCTTTAAAAATATATATTTCGACACGAACCGAACAACTCAAACGTTGTTTTAATGAACACCCAAATACTTGTATCAACCCGGAATATCACGTTCTCGATCAAAGTTGGAATTTTTATGGTGGATTGCTGTTGGTAGGTGGCGGATGTACAAGCGCACACACACACACACACACTTATGTTTGTTTTTTTTGAAAATGGATAATGAATAAAAAAGGTTTCTAGTGGAAGAATATATTTGTACACCCTTGGGACACATTAGCTAAAATTAAGCCACCTTGTCCCCTTAATCACCCATGACCGGCTATGGCATCCAAGGAGGCCTCGGGTCTTTTTTTCTTGTCGGGATTACTTAAATACTCGTAAAACTCAACCGTAAAATTTACCCCAAAGTTAATTAGCATTCTTAACACTGGTTCTAAGTAGGGCGACATACAGCCCTAGTAGAATATTAGCTTTCTTACCTTGCGGTTAAGAAAAACCATTAGTCATATTGTTATGTGTTGTACCTTGCACACAATTAAGATTTCTCCCACTTGTGCATAGCACAACATCAAGTATTTATACAAACAAATGAGCATATTATGAGTCAGGTTACGATAGTGAGACTAGTGGGTTGTGAGTCCACCACGCTTCTGTTTGTTTGTATGAATAATATGACAATGTCACAGATATGATATGATTTAAGTCAAACTTAAATCACATTTGCATTATAAGTATATGTACAACTTTATTGTTTAATAAGCAATCATACATAAATATTGTATAGATAACATTTCAGGCAGCGACATCAGAAAAGCGACAAGTTATCCAATAGAATAATATGCAATGATTCTTATAAAACTATGATGCTTCATATGTGAAAAGTAATGTATTATTTCAAGACAAGCTAGAAATAAAATGGGTCACTTATAAGGTGATAAGCTCATAGCTCCCATTGAATTTAGACAACATTACATGTGCGTCTATATCAGTAGTAAAATGCATTGCTCCCACTGGATAAGACAACATTAAATGTGTGTCTACACCAATGAAGTGCAAGTAGGAATTTATTTACTTCTCTACTCTTTGAATATTTGCACATTATCACTAATGTGAGCCTCACGAACTAGTAAACATGTACGTAGATATTCAAAAAAGTGTATCAAGTTCTACTATATATATGATGGACTAGCCATCAATGCCATTATAACTTGAAAGTTTTTGCATGCAATTCCTCCTTCTACATTACCTCAAGGGTGTGTAGAATCTTAGGAAAAATATCGAGTTAAGGACAACTACTAGAAAACATGCTATTAATTTCCTTTTCTCTTTCGCGATTTATTGAGATTTCCATTTTTATTTATTAAAACTCATATAATGTCTTGACATAAGACTATAAATTTGGTAGCTATAGACAACTGTTCTCTAGTTATCCAAATAAGATGTGCAACTGTACTTAACTGTTTTGACTTTTAAAAGACAAAACGATTTCTCAAGTAAGTGTTCTTTGAGTTTGATTAGAATTAGAAAATTCAAGTGTTCCAATCTTAGCTTTCTTATACAAAGTGAAAGGATAGGATTATATTTTTTTTACAAGGAATAAGGACTTTTTGTTTCCTTTAAACCGGACCGGAAGCCCACATTTTGTTTACGGTTTGTGTTGCATAATTTTCATTAATAGAAATTACAAAGTTCATTTTTGTATTTTTGATAATTATCCTTTTAAAATTAACTACCCAAGTTTACAACATTAAAACAATTAATTTTACGAAAAGGCTAAGATCCTCATTGAGGTTCCACCGTTACATCAGTTGATCTGCTAACAATGATAGATTCAATAGGTAGGTGACTTTCAGCAATTGCAAAAACATGTGCAATTCTTAGACCATATGGGACTCATGACACTAGTTATAACGGAGTCTATTGTAAGATGATGCTTTAGTCCCCATCATTGCCTCCGCTTAAGGTCTCACCTTGATAACCTCGATTATGTTATCCAATTGAGACATATGAAAATTGTCTAGGGTCCTCACGCATTTAAAGAATAATCACTTTGGGTTACAATTCACCTATGTCTCACGGAGAGTGAAAAGTAATTGCAAGTGATCTCAAACAATTGGACGACATGACTTAATTTATGACGAGTATAAATTTTGATAAATATGTGATCAAAAGTGTGTATGAGGCGCATGCTTCCATTCTCGTAGCACAAGTTAAAAACCCATTTTTAATTAAGTCTAATCATTGTTTTACTTTTATGTGTGTCAAGTTGTCCATTTAAATGCTAAATACAATTAAGTGGAATAAATATTGATTTGGGGACAATACAATAATTAATCTAACAAGCATAACAAATTTAAGTGATATTTATAAAAACAGAAGATTTAGTTTCAACTCACTATTTAACTTTAACTAAATCAAGATTTAGTTCTTAATGGTATGTGTTTAATTTTGATTTTTATAAAAACATTTGGCCACTATTATCCCATTCTCAACATGATAAAAGGCAAAAGGCACACAACCATAAGTATGTAAAGCCTCAACCGATGAAAATCTATGCTTGCTCTCGTGAGTCATCACAAGAACCAAGAATTCAACTAAGGGTTAACGAAGATAAACACAATAAGGGCTTCCACTTGTTTAAAGACCTATCAAAGTGCAAATGCATCCCTAATTGTGAACAGATGCCCAAATAACAATAAACAATTCTAGCTGACTTCTAGGGGCCTTGAAACTCCTAGAAGGGAATCAATCCCCCCAATCTAAGCTCTACGATGAATAAGTTGTTAGACCATATGAGTTGTGAACCTTCACAAGAAAAATGGGCCTCTAACTCCTTATAAAACTCTGGGAAATCCATTTTTTTTAGTGAAGTTCACTTCTTAGCAACTTTAAATTTTGACTTTTGCCTTTAATATTTCGCATTCAAAATCAAAAATTGGTTTATAATATTTTGATAACTAGATAAATTTTACTATCTCTAATACTGATAAAATGCCCACAACAATAACTACAATCAAAATTAAAAAGCATACAATTGAAGCCGAAATAATGGCCAAGTACCCAAAACCGAAATAAACGCACGTAGAAAATCATGTAACAATTGGTCAAGTTTTTCATCAGGCTCTTGCTTACAAACTGATATTCCATATTATCATGTATTAACAAGGTGTTGCTAAGTCTATGGCCAAACAGAATGATTTGCCATGGATACAAATAGATTAACAAGAAGTAATATTATTAGGCATACGATCAAAGTAATATATTAGGAGAATTAAAACCTGATTAGTACGTTGTAACCATGGCTTAGGATCACCTATTGTATTAAAGACCTTATAGGAACCATTATTAATTTCAGAAAATAATTGCCAAGGCTGATTTAAATCTGATCAAATATCATTCCTAAAACGCGCGATTAAGGCCCTTTTACACGTACCCAATAACAAAACCAATTAAAGTATACATAACAAATGGCTATGGGATCAAATACAAACAGTCATAAGACCTTAAGGGTCGAATTAATTTCAAAAAATAAGCACTAGGGACTGTTTTAAAATTATCTATTTGAATGCATCAAAACACGCGTTTTTAGCCATTTTTACGCATACACGATGATCATATGACATCATAGATAGCTCGTGATACCACTATAGGTGCTGAGATATATTAATATCATATAAACAAATATAAACATAGCGGATAACGCACCTATCAACGGATCAATAGAGTCATATGATCAATCAAAAGGAAAACACACAATAGTAATACCTTTGTAGCGTGATCGGTTGAATCAAGTAGTGACCTTCACCAATATGTGAAACCCCAAGAAACCAAGTGATCAAAAAAGATCACCTCTATGAATAATCCACACTACACTTCATCGTATACCTCTTGGATGCTAGTCCTAAACCCATAACCTTGGAATACACTATGAATAAACAAGATTCAAGGTGATAGATCAAGAAAACAAAAACTCTTGGTTCTAGTTTTTATGTTGGGGAGTGGGTTTTAAAGAGGAAAAGAAGGGAGAAATTTTGGTAAATTGTCATCAAATAAATGAGGAGTTAATCCTATATTTATTGACTAAAATCTTGACCAAATCATGAGAAGATATCAATTAATTTATAAAACATAAAATTGATTATCCCTCCATTAAATCACTCATAGGTCGCCCCATATGGGCTTCAAATGGGCATCCCATTTGTTTTCCATGTCCAATTAATAAAAGTATATATTAGTTATGTATAAGCCAATATTGTCTGGAGTACGTAGTATATTTATATACCGTGATTACATTAAACACGCCTATATACTGTGGTCAACATCTGTGTCATATGTATGTGACCCATAGGTCACCATGTGTCAAGCCGAAATTATTTCTTATGACTATGAGCCGTACTCCAACAATCGTTTCATATTAATTTTTGTTATTTTTTTTTCATCAATTTGATTATATACGTATAATGGTTAGGTCGAATGACCGTTGTGCATTATATGATATTAAAAGATTCTGTTCCTGATTTCTACTATCTCGATTCGAGAAATTCACTTATGTTATTGATAAAACAAATAGATTTGATTTAATAGTAAACTTTGATTGATATTTGAGTGGAATATATGAGAAAGTTAATCTTAAGATTAAGTACTTAAGTTGAAACAATTAATTGTGGAAAACGCTTTCGAAGAGAAATTTCTTTTTATAAGTAATGTCTTAAGTCTAAGATCGAGATTATGCATTGCATTATGAATTTTATAGAACTATGAAGTTGGTCATATTTCTTTATAATTGAATCTTATAACGATATTATTGATTTTAAACTTTTACTGATTTTCACGAACACTAATCAAATCATGTGATGTGCTGGTCTTACATAAAATGTTATACTACCTTACATGGGTGTAGATTTTACCCGTTGACTATTAGTGTTTCCATTTCATAAACTGGTAATTTTTGTCTTATAGATTAAAAGCTTTTGAAACACATCAAAATTTGGCGCGTTGCCTGAGGATCTTTAACGAGTTCCGTAATCAATTTTTAAAAATAATTTTTAATCCACTTTCTTTTGTCAAAATAGCCGTTAAGTTTTCTGGAAACTGAACCCAACATTTATCCCTTGGATGCATACAAGTGCTTCAACTCGAACTTAGTTGTAACCACTTTTGAACAAAACTGAACATACACTGGTATCGGAGACTTTGTCCGACCAAAACAGAGAGTTCCATTTCGAACAAAGAAAAAGATACACTTGCAAACCAAAGTTGTTTACGTCTATTCTAGAAATATAAACCAATTTTTCGTAACTTCGCTTGATATCCTTGAATATTAAAATCCACTGGATGATGAACCAATGAGGGCCCTGCGACCCGTGTCTTCTGTCGCTCGACTCCTGGTTCCGCAATACTCATTCTCATGAAACCGCTAACGAATTCGCCAGTAAAGGTAACCACTTCGTCTCTCCTTCAAAGACAAAACCACAATTCGATGGCTAGAACTAAAATCTCATTCCCGCCACAAAACACCATTATGAATTCCTCAAAATATGTGATATGTTTAAATACATAGACATCGGAAATGATGTCGTCCGCCTGATGATGTTTCCCCTATCATTCACGGGTGAAGCAAAAACATAGTTGGATGAACTCAACGAAGGAAACTATCGAACGTGGATGAACTTCGAACCATTTCTTACATATTCTTTTCCCCAGCTCTTTTCGACGACTCGTCTGAAAAATTCCGAGCTGTTTCAACATGGAAAAATGAAAACCAATAACGAAAGTTGGTTCCGTATGATAAAGGAAATGCTCCTGAAATTTCCGATCGGTTCACAATCTATCCAAAAGCAATATCATAAAAATCTTTTACCACGATCTCCAACGAAATTACCCAAGAGGTTCTAAATGCCGCACCTGGTGGTATTTTCCTCTATAAGACACCAAACCAAGCTTATCAACTTCTCAAAGACAAGTCTTAACTAAAGCTGCTGGGCAAAAAACTAAAAAACCTTAACCATCTCTAAAGAATACCACTAGCTGTTGCCGATTGATAAGGTAGACAGTAATTTTGACACTGATAATAATTATGGCCTGATATGGATTCCAATGACCTGAAATGGCATGCAGTATAAAGAACTTCAATACCGTTCAAAAACCAAACGCCAATCATGTCGATGATGACACGCTATGTCTTGTAAAGAAGAATCAAAATTCATTCCAACCTTTAGTCGCACTCGCTTTTATAATGATCATCACAACCGTGATACAAACTGCGATAATTGGCGTTCTAGCAGAAGAAACGATTACAATCGAGACAACTATCAATCTCATTCTGATGATAAACCCGACCTTCAAAAACAACTAAGTGATTTCATAAAAGCTCAACACTCGGCCAATTCTTTTGTCAAAGATACTTTTATGGATCTCAAAACCTATACTCCATACATCAACCAAAATAACTCCAAGCCTCGATCCAAAATCTCGAAGCTAAATTCGACATATTTGCTGACAAGCAATCTGGTCAACCTTCTGGATCTATTTCTAGTAACACTCAACCAAACCCAAAAGGTAGCACATCCAAACCTTATCAACCATCACAAGCTCGAAATGAGCAGGTAAATGCAGTATTTACATGGAGTGGTACATGGAGTGGTAAATCCTATGACCCACCTATCAACCCAAACGATCAACCAAACAACTCTGAAAATCCTATCAACTTCGATAGCGATGATGAAGAGAAGAACCTACACCACAACCCAAACCTAAAGATCCAAAACCCAGTCATAAGAAACCCAACACCTAAACCATGTAAACCAAATATTCCATATCCTGTACGCCTCAAAAGGAGAAAAATGGAAGCCCATACAAAAATTCCTCGACGTGATTAAGCCGTTGATATCAATGTACCTCTTGTTGACATTTTAGCAGGAATGCCGAACTATGGAAATTTTCTTAAAGAATTCGTTAGCAACAAACACAAGCTTGAACAAATTCCAGCCGCTTTCCTTAACGATGAAAGTTCAGCCTTTAATCCCAAAAAAAAAGTTCACCAAACTCGGAGGGGGAGAATCCTGGAAGTTTCTCATTCCGTGTAATTTCAACAAAGCTTTCTCATGTGATGCTTTAGCCGATCTTGGTGCTAGCATTAATCTCATGCCATACTCTCTATATGCTAAATTATCTCTCGAAACTCTAAAACCCACTAAAATGAGCGTAAGATTAGCCGACAGATGATTCCAATACCCTGTTGGAATAGCTGAAAATATGCTCGTGAAAGTTGCAAATTCACCTTCCCCTGTGATTGTATTTTTGGAAATGGAAGATAGAAGACTAGTAAAAGTTCCTTTTTCTTAGGGAGACCTTTCCTCCATCGGCCAATGCAGGAAGTAATTCGGATAGTGAAGCAAAAACAACTGAATCTTGAAGTTGGAACCGAACGTATGACTTTTCATATCGATTTCGCAATGAAACACTCTTATTCCAATGATGATATATGTTTCAGTATTGATGTTATTGATGAAATCTTATTACAGAAGCATTATTGATGTCTTTAGATGAAGGTAGTTAAAGCCCTTTATCAATCGAAGGAACCATCCTTGAAGAAAAACTCTTTGCTGAATTCGATGAATTCATGGCAATAACCGCCGATGAAAACTCTAAAACCGAATCCGACACCGAAGAACCGCCATTCAAAAAAATCACCTTTAACACCGATTATAAGATCAAGACATCTCTTGAAGAACGTCCTACGGATCTTGAACTCAAACCTCTTCCTGATAACCTATATTTGCATTCTTGGAAGAACCCTTTTTCTTCCCCATATTTCATCATCATCTCAGCTTTCTGAAGGAAAAAAACAAATCTAGTATATGAAAAAAACTGTCATTTACATTTTGAAATAGAACACGTGATATTGGGCCTAAAAAACTGTAATCATGATCTTATCGCCGCTGGTGAGAAAAGAATGTTCCAGTTGCACGAGTTAGATGAATTTCGAATCAGCTTACGATACTCTCATTTTTATAAGGCAAGAACAAAAAATCTGGCCGACGGAAACTCTTAAATGAGAAAAGAATTCACACACGAACAAGTGATGATATTTCATTTAGTACAAATTCAAACAGTCGAATTCTCAGATCTGATGGCTTGGACCTATCGTTGTGAAATACCAATATCCATCCGGTACATTGAATATATGATAAGGATGGCAGGGATGTTCATTGTTAACGGCCATCGATCAAGCATATATGAAGAGATAATGGACCAAGAAAAGATAATTCACTTCATTCTTCCCAAAGCATGAATCTCCCGAATACGAGTCCTAGCTTAATGGACTCATTTCAAATTAAGTGCGTCTCGAAAGGCAACCAGTGCTTTAATTAAGTGTGGAGGATAGTCCCTGTCCTCTATTTTATTTTCCTAAAAAAAAAACCAAAAAATATTTTCTTTTTTGCGGATTTTCGTATGTTTCTATTATGCAGGTAAAACATAGATAAGACTTGGAAAATTATGGCGGTTTTGCTCAAGAAAACTCTCTTAAGCTATCATATCTTTGCTCGGGAAGTACGTTTTCCTTTAATTTTCTCTATTTTTTTATTTATCAGACTAAAGCTATATTTAATATCACACCCAAAATCAACCACCCCAAGTCTCATATTGGGGCACATGTTCAATTAAGGCGGAGGGTTGCATATAGGCAAAATTAAAAATAATCTTATGATCCATGTTTGCCCTTGAAGTCAAAATTGTCAAGCAGATATTTTCATAAAATTAAAGTTATATAATTTTTTTCCTAAAACTTACAAAATATTATTACTCTTGCTAAGGCATAATCCAACCGGTTTGAGATTGACATAGAATAGCATTATAAAACGAGTCCCATAAATTGTGAGAATTAAACCTTAAAAGAATTCAGTATCCACTTCTTTTGATACCTAAGATAATTCTTCTACTTTAGCTTGATTCGGAAGTTAAGGTTTTGAACTGCCAATTGCAAGTTGTCTCTCATCGTCGTTTCGGTTTGTGTATTTGTAATTTGTCACATTTTCTGGAGCATTGGTATTGGTTGAAAATTATATGAGTAAGCAGGTAATTTAGTAGCTTCGGAACTTGTGCTTGATTATTATTTACTAACCGCATCGAGGTTAATTTATAGACAAAATCGTATGATAAGAGGTGAAATAAATCCTGTGTAACTCTTATATCTGCAAGCACTCCCTCTAGTGCTAATCTGCTAAAGTATCCAAAGTTGAAGAAAAATTCTCAATAAAAGAAGTTTTGTGCCTGCCTTAGTTATCAAAGTTAAAAAAATAAAAGTTCAAAGTATAAGGCTTAAGTTGGCATATGGAATCGATACATGTTATTCACCCTCATCAGCATCATGTTTTACCTCTTTGATATTTTTGTCTAGGTGCTCACGCCGCAACGGGCATGTTTATGTATCTCGTACAAGCCTATGGTAGCTATCTAGATTATGTCTGTGCAATTGAGTGACTTTATAATATAAACCCTATATGAGTGCCTTGAGTAAATCAAACACATTCCCCATGTGAGGTGCTCCATTATATGTCTATGCCTGAAAAATTATAAAAAGTATAAACACTTGTTAAATTTAATTCTCCACGTCACGATAAATGAATCTTGTTTTCTAGCTTTAATTTCTTGAGGGCATCTATGCTTAAGCGTTTGGATGAGATTTTATAAGTTTAATTATACATGTTTTGGCTGCGTTATGTATATATTTATATCATTTCTCGTGAACTTACGAATTTAAAAGATGGAAATTATGCATGTTCAAAAGATATAGACACAAGTATTTTTACACGCTTACTGAGAAAAGATAAAAGAGATAGTGATTATCTTCTAAGTCCAAGAATCAAGCAAAGTACGCCGCACTTCTCAGGAAGTACGCCACACTTCAGGACGAAGTTAATGAAGGACAGTTAATACCCAAATTACGACGTACTTCTACATCATGTGCGCTGCATTCTCTATCCAAGCATTAAAAATCTACGCATTTAAGAAGAAAGTAGCCGCATTCTCAGGAAGGGTGGCACTAATTCATTGAACACATATAAGTTGAGAGGAAATTCTCTTATTTCTCACACACTTCTAATAACAACTATCTCTCAATAATCTTTATCAAATTCTGGAGTTTTAGCACGCATTACGGGGAAGAAACGACTGATCGTATGTAGCATTTCGTTAATAAGGGTTTTTTATGTGAATTGTCATTGTAAAGTGGTGTTCGACCCATTTCTCAAACCGAATTTCGTATGTTTCTTGTTTCTCTACTAAACTCTGTTATCATGAACACCTTTAGCATGAGAGGCTACACACTTAAGACTACGCGGTGATGATTATATAATATTACGCATTTGGTGATTATTTCGATCTTATCAATCTTAAGCTTATTTACAATCCTATTCATATTAATTCTTATTAAAATTGTTCATAAACACTTTGATTATATACGTAAAATGGTATAGGTCGAAAGACATGTTGTGCACTATATGATTTTAAAGATTTGTCTTTGATCTTTATCATTCGATCGAAGAAATTACTTTATGTTATTTGGATACCAAAATAGATTGATTATAGTAACTTGATTGTTTGAGTGGGACAACCATTTGATTAAGTTAAACTAAGATAGTCTTAAGCTAGTTATTGTGAAATACGTTTCTGATGAGAAATTCTTTTTATAAGTTAAAGTCCTAAAGTCGAAGATCGAGATTACTGCCATTGCTTATGAATTATATGAAACTATCCGAGTAGTCATATTTCTTTATTATTGAATCTATCTTAAAAGTTATTAGTAATTGTTTTAAAAATTTCCGATTATTCGAACACTAATCAAATTCCTGTGGACGATTTGGTCTTATCTAAAATGTTAAATACCATCGAGGGTATATACTTTTTACCGTGTAGTTTCCATTCATAAACGATAATTGCAGTTTATAAATTTAAAACTTTTTTTAAAAACACATCACCAATCATCATTATACAGTTCTTAAAAATTTTTAATCACTATCATCTTACGATATCTTTTCATATAATAAAATAAACTCAAGTGAAAACTATTTATATAATAAAAATAAAATTTCATGTCAGGACTTTCGATTTCTAAAAGGCCAATCATACGATTTTATATCGGTTCTTAACTTATTTTTTTATCACTAATCATCTTACGTAATCTTGTATATTATAAAACAAAATTTCAATTGAGGGTTTTCTTTTTAAAACTTCATTCTTTCCTTAATAAGTGACATTGAATTATACTTTATTTTTTATTTAAATGATTTTTTGATTGAAAAATCTTAAAATTTTCTTAATTTGGTAAAAGAAACTACAAATTCGTTTTTAAGTAAAAAGCAAAGGAAATAAGTATATGTATCAAAATTAAAAAAAAAGAGAACTTTAAAAAGGTGGGATAAATTTACAAAGTAATAGGGTGAAAATAAACTTTTAATTTAGATATCAAAGCAAAAGGCGAGTTATTCAAACTTACATTACAACATCGGTCATATATCAACATAGATATATCTAAAAAACATAACTACGAGTAAACAATCATAAATCAAGATCGATTAGTATGTTCAATCAAAGCTAATTTCTTAGCTAATAAACTCAAGGTGTACTATTCATCGTCTTACTAAATTATAATTGATTTGAATTTTATTTAGACAATCATAAATTAAGATCGATTAGTATGTTCAATCAAAGGTAATTTTTCGGTTAATAAACTCTAGGTGTGCTATTAATCATCTTATTAAATTATAATTGATTTTGAATTTTTTTGGGTAATTAAGTTGTGGGTTTTTGTTTTTGTGTGCTTTGATTGATCTGTACTCATGCCAGAGCGGGTACAGAGATTGATGCTAAAAGATTTTGGGTGCATTATTGTCTAGGTACATAAGTGAATAGGTGAACATGAGCGGTATAAATAATGTATAATGATTACAATGAAAATTACCCAAATGGAAAATTATGTCAAAAGTATATTGTTAGCTGTACTCAGAAGATTTTTTTATTTGAATTGATCTTGATAATAATGTCGGATTGGAATCGACTTAGCACCCTTAAAAACGCAATGGATAGTTTTTATGTTTAAAAGGGAAGGGTTGGATATGTCTACATTGGTTTTACCACCTTTGTGATGATGTATTATATGAGCTCGACATATTATATGATGAAATACAAAAGAAAGAGTTAGTTAAGTTATACATCTTTGATGTAGATGATGAACGTTGGTCATGGATACGAGATTAGAAACAGTGAATAAATGAGTTTGAAATAGGCTTGATGATGGGTATGTGACATTAATTAAACTTCCTATTATTTTGAGGTGCATTCCACTTCAATCTCCATAGATAACCTTTTTCTCTATTCAGATAAAATGGAATGGTGGTCCATAATCAAGGCACACAGAGCCCCCTACATATAGCCATTTTTCATAAAATGAGGTTTTATTAGTGAATTCGGCTCTTTTTTTTTACTATTAAAGTCATGTTCTTATTTAATTAATCGGGCTCTATTGCATACTCCACTTAAATCCTTGTTTCTTAATGTACAACCGTGACGTATTCTTATGAGCGGGATTATTTCATCTATTTTTATGAGCGAGTTATTTCAATTTTTTCAGTATACATAAATCAAACACAAGTACACAACCATACTTTTTCCTCATCTCAATCACACACCCTGCCTTACTTTTTCTCTCTTCAACCACCGCCGTCACTGCTAATGGCGAGTCATATCTCTTCACTTAGTTCCTCGAGATTTCAAACTGAAACTTATGGTCAGATATAGATATATGTGTGTTAATTTTAGGGTTACTGTATGTTTTACTTTTTAGGGCTCTTGTACGCTTAATTTATGTGTGTATTGTTACTTTAAGGCTTAATTGAAACTAGGAGCTAAGTTTAGACCTAGTTGAAAAGAGGTTTGTTTAATAACTTACTCCTTTCGTTTCAAAATTATTGTTTCTCGACAAAAAACAAACAGTTTAAAAAAAGTTCATTTAGGGTCCGTTTGGTTTGAAGGTTTTGGGCTATTTAGAAACTGACGTTTGGTATTGATGTGAGTGATGCCTAAAATAAATACTTTTTGTAATCCCAGCCAAGGAGGTTGGGTTTTGATAATGCATTTTGACACATGCACCGTAGAAAATGAAGTATCACATCTATTCCACTTATATATTACTTTATATTATTCTTATACAACTTAAGTATTTTGCTAAGCCATTGTAATTTTTTTTAATATTGCTTGCATTTATAACTTTTTTAATGTTTTTATTTATTTATCTTTTTTTCTAATACATTTTTTTCTCTCACATCAAACCCATTCAAAATCTTATCCAATATAAATCAACTTCAAATTCTAGTCTTAAAACATCTACAAACCAAACGGGTTTTATTTACTTCCATTTTCTCTGTTACTTTTTGACAGAATAACAATTTTACCTTCGGTTAATTAAAGTCTTCTTTTAAAGTTTGTAATAATAATTTCAAATAAGGGTAATATAGTAAACTTGATTAAACTTCCCTATTTATTTTTAGTTGTGGATAGTTAAATTGGGACATCCCAAAAAGGAAACGTGAACAATAAAAATGAAACGGGGGAGTATTTAAGGATTTTCTATAATTTGGTTACTTAATTTAAAAATGCTCTAAATTACATAGATCAATAATAATTCTCATTATCAATCATGGGGTTTTTTTGTTTACGATTAGATGGCGGGGCAAACGATAGTAACAAGCTGCGCGCAACCCCTTTTTGGGATGGAATAAAAATAAAAAAATATAAAACCAATTATTTGTGCTTTTTATTACATGATTGTTTTATTTCATTCTTGCATAAGGAAAGTTAGTTTCTAATCTTGTCATTTGGTTTCTTGGTAATTGATTAATGGCATTTATACCCAAACACAAAAGTGTCATATGTTTTGTGTTCTCCCATTGGTATGATTTGTATGTGTTTGCAAGGTTGTTGGGGGTGGGGGGGGGGTGGGGGGGTTCTCAGTTGCAGAATCGTGTAACCATACCCATTTAATGTGCATACACTCTAGTTCAATATCATTTGTGGTCTCAGTTGCCGCAAACCATGTAACCATAGCATTTAATGTGCAAATACACTGGTTTAATATCATCTGTGACTATAAATGTGCCCAAAACATGGACTTGTCTTTGTATAGATGGTTACTTTTTTTCAGATTAACAATTACATCAACTACAAATGGACATGTATAATTTCCCTGTAGCTGGTGATGTCGTTTATGAAGTTGCACGCAGAGGTGGGATGGGTTATCTATATCTGAGGGGTTTTATTGATTTTTTTAGATTGTGTTTGCTTATTTTATCTCGATAGCATGTTTTTTGTATTTTAGACTTGTATCAGTGTGAGGGTTAGTGTAGACATGAACCATGTTCTATGTGTTGGTTTTTTTGGTAGTTGGACTAGCTCGATCACAACTAGAGGTGTGTGAGCCTATTGGGGGCACACACGAAAAACATTTAGAGTACGCTTAAACTTCACAATATCGTTTCTGAGTAAACCATTCGGACAACAAGGTGACTAAGACAATTTTCCTTGATCTTTTTGTCTTATGGCCGGTCATAGAAGGTCTAAGAATGTTCTTGGGAATGTCTTGGTTCTATGTATCTAGGTGATAAGGATTTGAAAGGAAAGGATTAAGTTTAAAGGAAGTTTGATAAGGTTTAAACTCATGGAGTTTATTCTTATCATATCTAGGGTTGAGTGATTATATATATCACTATCCCCACTCCTTGACGGTAAATCAAAAGAAATAACCCACCACCAAAAGCTGTGTGCTCTCCTTTCACTCCAACACAGCCGAGATCAAAACCCTTAGTTAACAGTTTTGATTTTCGGTGGTCACTTGTTACTCCTGTCCTAATTCGGTTAACTCTTTCAGGGTTTATTCTTATGTGATTCGATCCCAGGTCTGATCCAGAGGGTTAATTACATTGGTTTACATATTGTCAAGGTGTGGCAATAGTCGGATTCGATCTAGGGTGTGTGGAACTCTAATTCGGTTGTACTGTAGCAAGACCACAACCGAATTCGGTTCAACCCTAGTTATTTCATTCTGAATTTCGGTCCAGGGGTGTGTGAGGCTTTTGGATTTAGTTTTTCAGTTATTTTGGTGTACACTTGTTGTATTGGTATACGTGAGGTTTGGACTAGCATCCGGGTGTGCTTGTTTACGTGTTTGTGTGAGCACTGGTAGAGGTGACAACTTAGTCACTCGTTTCTCATTCTTGGTTTCTTTGATTTGCTGGTGACGATTTGTTTCATAACATGTGCTAGTGTCTTCGATGGTTAGTTTTCTTGTTTACCCTATTGTTTATTTATTATGTGTGTTAATCATATGCTCTTTGCTTTATATCTGTTGCGTACTCGTAGTGTTAATGGTTAACTAGTTATTAAATCCTAACATTGGCATCACGAGTCAACTCGTTTGGTGTTTTATGGGTTACACATATATTTAAACACGCTTAAGGCTGCATGAAATCTAGTTTATTTATTGTTTTATTGGAAAATTATGGCAATGACATGCAATCCTTGCCATAAATAATGAATAAACGCCTAGAATCAACACAAATGATTACATGATAATAAGAATAGGTTAAAATTAGAAGTTAATTAAGCTGTCATGTTATTCTATTCTTGATTTATCTCGGCTGTAAGACTCACGCAATCATGTTATATGATGGATGTGGCAATCTAGGCACTTTAGCAGAAAACCTAGTGAGAGTCTTATGGTTCTCCAATTGGGGAAGACTCTTTTGAGAACTCGAGGCATTATGTGATTATTGCTTTCTACATAAGAGTTTGTCTTCAATTTTACTCTAATTTTTTGTCTGCTTTAATTGCTTATATAGTTATATGTGATATGCCATGTGTCTAGTCAATATTTACAAAATAGACTTTATGAAACTCTTAAAACCGGATTTTTACTTATAGAGAAATTTGGATTGAACATGTCTAGTATTAAGCATACTCCTTGTGACTTGTTATGTGTTATTTGCGAAACGAGGTTTTTGGACAAATTAATACGGACATTAAACTATGAAATTTGATTTCTTGTGAAGCTTTAGTTTTACATGCGCAATATGGGGTTGAATTGATCTTTAATTTTCTCCCGCCCCACTACATGCTTCGGCATATGAGGGAATTATTGGAATTACTTGTGTCTACGGACGCATGTAGGAGTACAATATAGGGTTTGATCAATTTTCAATCCCACCATATTGGCAACTATAAAACTAATGTTAACAAAAGAGGTTTCTTAACATACAATAGCATTATTAGTCAATTGGAAGTACGGCTAACCCATTGTTGAACAAACTATAAGAGAAGTTTAAGGCGGGTGTAGCTACGACACCCCAAAATGAGTTAGGTTTTTAATAAGCTTCGCGCTGACCTGTTTCTCTGCTTCTTTGTGCGTTCAAAATGGAGCTACCGAGAACATTTGACAAAATGATGTCTATACCAAAAAGGTTAACAAAATGTTTTCTTAACTTTGTGCTACAAGTTGTTTTGCATGCTTCTTGTACACGATTTTGTCACATTTATGTGTATACCCTTATATGAAGTTTTAAGTCTATGCCAGCCAAATGAAGAACACGTGCATTTGGATTGTCTTCTCTGGTCAGACCTCAGGGCCTTTCCAACCCATGGCGAATTTTTTCCATTGGTCAGACCTTTGTCAATTTTCGCACGTTCTCTTTTGGTCGACTTAAATCGAGTTACCTGGTCAGACCTCAGACCCGAGGCATAAGATGAGACCAAATATGCTTTTGACATTACTATAAGAGTTACTAATGTCATTAGTCTCATAAATCTAAGAGTTGCATTCTATGCAATTAACGCTCGTCGCTTACCTCTTGCCCTACTTGTTTACACGTTGGTCAGACCTTCTGTAATAAGTGGGAGGTCAAGTTGGATCTTAGTCTTATTAGTAATTAATTGGGTAGTTAATTCTTTTAAGAATTTAATTATCGACAATACTAATATTTGAACTTTTTCTAATTGTAGATGACAACCTCGTCAGCTAACAATTCGGTCTTCAGGGGCTTCTTCGAGAAGCAAAAACTGACTGGACCCAACTTTATTGATTGGTACAGACAACTTAGGATTGTACTATCAGTTATGGATAAGTTGGATTACCTAGAGCAGCCAATTCCTCCTGCTCCTGTTCCAGACAAGCTGGTCAGCAAGTTGCTCCGGAAGCTCTTGCAGCTCATGCTGCATGGGTTAAAGGATCAAAAGAGATTGCTGGAATCATGCTCATGACTATGGAACCAGAGATTCAACTATATCTGGAAAACCTTAGTGCTTATGAGATGTTACAGGAGTTAAAAACTTTGTTTGCCCAGCATGCAAATCAGGAGCTTCTTCAAACTGTGCAGAATTACAGTATGTACGGCATGGGGAATACGGTTAATGAGTTGCATGCCATGTCTGAAAATGAAGAGCTACATAGACAATCTAGAGCGTTTAGGGCACCCCGTATCACTTGGCCTTGGAGTGAGTCTCATTTTGATCTCTCTGCGCAAGGAATTTGACGGTTTTGTGCAGAATTACAATATGGTACAGCATGGGGAGACAATTAATGAGTTGCATCTATGCTAAATCCAGACAAACTCTGCCAAAAAACAACGCACCTGCACTTCATGTAATTCGAGCAGGTAAGGTCCAGAAATTGAACAACAAGCACAAGAAACCGTAACCCTAATTGGCTGCTAAGGGACAAAATCAAGGGAAGGGGAAGAATAAGCTCGCTTATGCTCCCAAGCCCAAGATTCCCCCTCCACCCAAGAGGGAAGATCCTACTAAGGACTCTATCTGTCATCAATGTGGTGAGACACGTCATTAGAAGAGGAACTGTCCTCAGTATTTAGCCGAGTTACTGAAGAACAAGAAGTTATCTCAAGGAGCTAGCGATTCAGGTATCTTTACTATAGAACTTTATACTTTTCCTAATAAATCTTGGGTTTATGATACTGGTTGTGGCACTCACATCTGTAATACAACTCAGGGCCTAAGGGGAAGTAGGAAACTGAAGCCAGATGCTTTAAGCTTGTACGTGGGCAATGGTCAGCGTGCAGCGGTTGAAGCAATTAGAACTTATCATTTATGTCTCCCCAGCGGATTAGTTATTATTTTGAACAATTGTCATTATGCTCCCTCTATTACTAGGGGAATTGTTTCAGTTTCCAGATTGTATGACGATGGTTATGTTAACTGTTTAGTGGATAATACAATTCAAGTTTCTAGGAATAATATGGTTTATTTTAGTGTTGTCTCAAGGGATGGTACTTTTGAAATTAATTTGTCTAATACTAATGCAATTGATAGTTCTATGTATGCTGTAAGCAACAAAAGAGCCAAGCTAACCTTGGTCTCAGCTCTCTTGTGGCACTGTCGTCTTGGACACATTAGCAAGAAACGCATTAAGAAGTTGCAACATGATGGACTTCTTAATTCAACTAACCTTAGGGCTTTTGAAAAATGTGTCCCTTGCATGTCTGGAAAGATGGAAAGAAAACTTACACACATCAAGTGAAAAGGGATAAAAATCTACTTGGACTTATACATACCAATGTATGTGGCTCATTTAAGATCACGTCAAGACAAGGAGCTAACTACTTCGTCACTTTCACTGACGACTTTAGTCGTTATGGTTATGTTTACTTGTTAAAGCATAAACATGAAGTGTTTGAAACTTTCAAAGTGTTTCAAAAGGAAGTAGAAAATAAACTCGGTAAGACCATAAAATCGCTACGTTCTGTCGTTGGGGCGAGTATATGAGTCAAGAGTTTTGAATCATCTAAAGATCATGGATTATCGCCCATCATACTCGCCATACACGCACACACACAATGGTGTTCCGAGAGGAAAACAGAATATACAGATAAGTTAAGGACCCCTAGGTTATAGTCTAGGCTCAACCACCTACTTCTCTATAACCAATGGCTCTGATACCAATCTGTCACACCCGCCAAAGCGGAAACGCGAGGCGTAACGAGAAAGGATATCATCACAACACAATGGCCTCTATACAGAGAATTCTATATGAAATAAATAAGTAAAGCATAGACACAAAGTGTCATAACAATACCCATAAAACTAACCAAAATCCAAAAGGCGTCTTTATTGATGAAATGTAAGTTCTCGCCAACAGAAAGACATGCAACAATTAACAATAATCCAAACAATGCAAAATTCAAGACAATAAAGCAATAAACTCTATGATATCCTACGGTCTCTTTCTAGCCACTTCTCTCTATCTTATTCCCATGATGCTCACCAGAAAATGATGCTTAAACATCAACATAATGTTGGTGAGAGTCATAGGTTTAAGACACACATAACAATCCTTTAAAGCCAATTACTGTGATAAATAAAACATAGCATAGCAGGACATTAAATGAACTATCATACAAGCTAACATGCAAACACACCAAACCATGTTGAGACGGTCACGCTCAACATCACAAACAAGGGAACGGAACGTGGCCCACGATCCACAACAATGAGACGATCACACTCACTATCAACAATCCACAGTAATGAGACGATCACGTTCATTACTAACAATCCATTAATTTCTTGAGACGGTCACGCTCAAGCACAACAAACAAGGGAATGGAACGTGTCCCACGATCTATATCATAATAGCAAGTAACACATAACATACAATAGTCTCGTATAGCCCATGCCTCATTTAAATCACATTATCACAGTAACTAAAATATTTCAAAACCTCTTTGCATCATTTTCACCCCAAGAAAACATAAGAAAAAGGGGCTATGAAACTCACCTGATGCTTTGCAGCTTCCACAAACACTAGCACACATTTAAACAATCAAAACAAACGCATGTTACATGCGACCAAGTCAATTAGCTTATGCCCATGTAACAATAATATGATGGATGTCTAAGGTCTTTAATTACCCTCATGGGTCACCACAACACCATGCCCAACCAAAACCAACATGTTCACACACGTTTCTAAAGTCTTACAATTTACCCGAAAGTGCAGAATTTTAACATCACTTTACCATTTTCTAAATCATACCTACTGAGCTTTATCAATTTTACCAAAAATCACAGATTCAATACCATGAGTCTACTAACTCCATGATTTTTCCACTAATTTATTTCCACTCTTAAATACCCCAAATAAAATCAAACTTTTAACTACTCAGTTTCGGATCTGATCGCACACTAAAAAGTTTGGACCTAAAAATCATACTTAGTAGGGGATTTTTAATAGACACATAAAACTAAACTTCTGTAGATTGGCTAATCCTAATTCAAATTTTAAGTAGGGGTTTTACACCTCGTAATCTGACCTAAATCTGACCCGTATTTACTGCTTTGACAACTTTTCTTGCAACCAACGTTCGAATGACTTCCCACCTTAAAAACTTTCGAGGCCGGATGTTCTGAAAACTAGACTCTCTGAGCTACATTATAGACATCATAAACTTGACAAAAGCTATTTCCATCATTGATAAGATAACCGAACAACACAGTCCTAAATTCTGCCCTAATCTAAATCATGTTTTAACGCG
>BQNB010083350.1:0-29059 GCA_026074375.1 Tanacetum coccineum
CCATAGTTTAAACATATAAATAATTAATTTTCTAAAGGCTAGGATCCTAATTGACATAACACCATCACATCAGTTGATTTGCTAGCAATGGTATATTCAAAAGGTAAGTGACGAGCAATAATTGCAATACAAGTGCAATTCCTAGATCATTATGGGACTTACTTGTGACACTAGAGTACACGAAAATAGTGTCAAGTAAACATGTTTCATCCCATCTATGCCACGGGATTAAGGATCTCACCAGCTTAACTCGATTTAGTCGCCCAATAAAGAACCATGATTATAGCACCAACGTCTCACTATGAGTGAATAATCACCTTAGGTTGGAATTTACCTACGTCTCATATAGAGTAAAAAGAAATTGCAAGTGTCCTTACAATTGGGTGGCAAAGACTTAGTTTCAAAGGGTATAGTATTTGACAAATAGCGTGTATATCAAATATGTACGAAAAAGCATGCATACATCTTCGTATCATAGGTTTTAATAAAAACTTTACTCAATTAAGTTATTTTATTATAGTGTATTAAGATGTCACATAAATTTAATATACATAGCACGTGTATATAAAAATAATGACCATACACTTTTTAACAAATTGACAATTCAACGTGTTTTCAAAGCTAAAGTAGTGCACTTTTATCACGAGACTTATAGAATGAGTTCCCTAGATTGTCAAACAATCATTAACAAGGTAGTGCATAGCAATTTGCCTTGTCTCGGAAACCATCTCAACCCTAGACCATGGAGTTCAAGTGTATTTACATGTTGTGTCGCGGGAGCACATTACGGTATGGGAGCCAACCCTATGTGTTTTAGAACGTGTAAAACCACCAAAATATAGTCAGTGATAAAAGTGTAAATCTTTAGTTTAGAAAACCACATTATAAACTAATTACAAAGAGCAAAAATAAAAAACTAAAACATTTATAACAAGTATCGTAACAATTAACACTTTAATATACATGCAAACTACAAGCCAATGACAACCTAATAATGGCCAACTAGTGACAATATATATACCTAGAGGGAATTGCAAAAATCGTCCTTGTGGTTTGGCCAAATTGCACGTTTGGTCCGCGTGGTATTGAAATTGCAAAAATCGTCCTTGTGGTTTGGCCAAATTGCACGTTTGGTCCGCGTGGTATTGAAATTGCAAAAATCGTCCTTGTAGGAAACCTTGGAATCTGTTTTAGTCCTTTGTCAAATTGAAATGACTAGAATACCCTCGTTGTAAATGAGTCAAAGGTGGAAGAGGGCGAGGGTATTTTAGTCAGTTCAGTTTGACAAAGGACTAAAACGGATTCCAAGGTTTCCCACAAGGACGATTTTTGCAATTTCGATACTACGCGGACCAAACGTGCAATTTGGCCAAACCACCAATTTTTGCAATTCTCTCTATACCTAAATAAGGATCCCGCTTTCCTTAGATAAATCCAAGACAAGTCGGACCACATAAATCGAGAAACTCGATTGCGTAAACCTTATACAAGTATATATCACATAGCACAAAAAGTTGACCAGAATTTTCAGTCGGCTTCATGCCTCGATTAGATAAAGAATGAATCTTCTCCAACCTTAACAGTAATCTGCAAAGTTGTAACCTACTGAGTCGTGGATCTCCTATAAAAATTTGAGGTCCTAACTCTTTACGGTTGATTTTATATTAATCTTTTAGTGAACATGTGTCATGCAATCAGCCAACTAAAAAATTAAACAAGTATGCATTGAACAAGTTATATACATCGGATTTGCATGTAAAACAATTAACAATTAATCAAAAACATATATCAATATATCAAGACATATTATCCATGATAAACATGCATGTGTTTATCATGAAGAATCTATTAAACAACTAATCCATGTAAACAAGTCAATTAACGATCAATTATAGAAAGTAAAACATCTTAATTTGCACATAAAATCAAAACTTGACCTAGGGTTTTTCTTCTACCAATTTAAAGACCATATTGGTCGAATTTTTTATTAACCAAAAATCGCTCAAAGGGCTTAATAAAATAAGCATAAGAAAAACATGTGAATCATATGTTTTAGGTCTAATTTTACGTTTTATATGTAATTAACTACACTACACTATACTATGGCTCGTGATGCCATTGTTGGCATTCTAACATATTAAACATCTAATAAACATGAGTAAGCGCAGCGGAGAACAAGATCAGTATAGCATATAGTCAATTAACATAAACACAAGAAACTACATTGTTTACCTGTTGTTGTGGTTATTGAAGATCAAACGAAACACCTTTGGATTTTGTTGATATAAATAATGCCTAAAAACGTTATTAATATTTTTTGATCTCTCTACGTTTTGATAATCACAAAATGTAAAAACGCTCAATGTAAAATTAAAACGTAAACAAGTAATTAGTAGTGAATTTTTATTTTGAAAATTAAATCACTTAAATGTATGAATAAATAAATGCTTAATGCATTTTATGATTAAAGGAATTTTTATTCAACCTCACATTGTTTATAAAATGTTACAAACATTTTTATAACTTTTACAAAACATTTTCTACATTTAAAAGAAATGTTTTATTCAAAATAAATATTTTGAATTCAAATTTTCTACCTAAAAACAGATAGAAATGTTTCAGAAAACACCTCCTCTGGAAAAGACAAAAAAGAGAGCGTCCTAGCCTGGGCGGTCCCCTAAATTATAAGGGGGCCGACACATGAATTAAGGGGGCCGGCCAGACAAAAACGCTCCTCAGTTTGCCTATAAATACTAGACTGTTCCCCACTGATTTTCTCACCTTTTGCACTCATTCTTTTCTGTCTAAAATCAATCCATACATCTTCTACAATCCTTTGATCATTTATTAATAAAGCTTTGTTTCCAAGTGATTCAAGCCTAATTCCTCAAGTGCAAGAGAAAAATACTTCTTATCATCAAGTCAAAAAGTATTGTAGTTTTGTTTTTGTTATTGTAAAGGTGTAGTATATCTTGTAAATCATTTGTGTATATTGTAAAGGTGTGTATTGTAGTTGTGTGAAATAGGTAGATTGTGGTGATCATTGTAAGTATAGTTAGATCGTGGTGATCTTAGTAAGTAGTGTTAGATTGGTGTGATCATAGTAGTGTCTAGGTGAAGTAAAGTTGTGAAGCGTAGTGAAGTTGTGAAGCATAGTGAAGTTGTGAAGTGGAATGAAGTAGTTAAGTGAAGAGAAGTTGTGAAGTGAAGTGAAGTAGTGAATTGTTGTAAAGTAGTGTGGTTAGTACTTTAGTCCTCAAGATACAAAAGTTGTGATAGATTGGTTCTAGCTAGGATTAGAACTCGACATTTGGCTTAGTGTCGGAAATCGGTGTAAGCTTAGTTGTGTACGGTTTTATCCGCCTAAAGGGAGTTTGTTGACATAGTGAAGAGAACTCTCGAGTTTGGTGCTCGAGGAGTGGAGTAGGGCGAAGAGGTGCTTCTTACCGAACCACTATAAATCCTTATGTTGTGGTTTGATCTTTCTAACTCTTATCTCTTGTCTTTCATATTTTTTATTTACTTATTTGTATTGTTCATATTGTGCACATATTGAGATCACATAAAGTTGAATCTAAGTTGTTATAAACAAACTATATATCAAATTAAAAAGCGGTACACTATTCAACCCCCATTCTAGTTTTCCACAATTGGTACCAAGAGCCATATCAAACAAGATTTTTAAAATAAATTGTATTTTAAAACTTGAATCGATCTATGGAATCGGAAAAATATTTAGAAGGGCAATCTATGCAAAGACCACCACTATTTGAAAGCGAGGATTTATTTCCTAGAAAAATAGATTCGAGACTTGTGTGAAATTAAAAGATCTAGATCTTTGGCTTGTTATTACCGATGGTGATTTCCCACGTATTAAAAAGGATGAAATTGTACCATTTGATAAACAAAAACAATAATCCTAAAAAGAAACTTGCTAAAATAATGAATGCCAAAATTGTGATTTTTAATGCTTTGCCACGTAAAGGAATCCGAATGAATTTTTATGCTGTAAAACCGCAAAAGAAAAATTTGGGATACTTTGTTAATCTCTCACCAATGGTAATGTCAAGTCAACAGATAACAAATAGATCTTCTTGTTCAACACAATATGAACAATTTTAGATTCCGGAAGAGGAATCATTAGATAATGATTTTGTAGTTTAACACTATTTATTATAGTCTAAAAGACTTGATTAACGGTTTCTCTAGCAAGAATTATGTTAGGAGATTTCTTAGGGCACTTCATCCTAAATAGCGTGCAAAGGTTAGACTAATGAAGAATCAAAGGATTTTAAATCTCTATCCTTGACGAACTTATTGGAAACTTGCAGGTTTATGAAGTAATAATAAAGAAAGTTCGAAAAATGGTCAAAGGCAAAAAAGAGAACAAAATAGAATCTCTTGCATTGAAGGCAAAACAAGAAATCTAGTGAGAAGTAAGTTCGATTCTGATAGTGAAGAGAGAATTTGCCATGGCCGTGAGTGACTTCAAGAATTTTTCAAAGACGAGGAAGATTCTTAAGAGGTGAACCACATGATGATGAAGAAGGTCTCCCAAAGAAAATAAAGATGACAAAAATGACTCCAAAAAAAAAAAATAAAAATAAAAAAAAAACAAAAATAAAATGCGGATAAGAAAATGCTTTAAATATGGAGATCCAAAGCATCTCATCGAAGAATGTCTAAAACTATCAAGAAACTATCATCAAAGAGCCTTCGTTGGAGGATCATGGAGTGATAGCGACAAAGATGAAAAAGAAAAGACTAAAGACGAAAAATGTCTTATGGCTAAAGCATCTAATGAGGTACTTTCTGAAACCGAATTCTTTAGTGATGACAAAATCGTTAGATGAAAAAGAACTTATAGTGAATATATCGTTTTTGAGACAAAGTAGGTCTAAAAGTCATGGCTAAAAATAAAGTACTAAAACAAATTAAAAATCGGTTAGAAAATGAAGTACTCGAACTAAAAAATAAACTATCTAAATTAGAAAAAGGTAAAGAGGCAAATGAAGAATGTAAAATATGTCAAGACCTCAACTTTGAAAATGAAAAGCTTAAGGAAGAGATTTCTAAGCTAAATGAATTTAATAATAGTAGTCACTCACTTAAGAAAATAGCAAGTCTTCAAAAACCATCCGGAGATAAAACCGGTCTAGGATTTAATTTTACCAAAGGATCAACTAGTGAGACTAAACAAGTAAATTTTGTAAAGTCACAAGAGGTTGAGTCTAAAGAAAAATTAGTAGATTTAAACTCAAGCCGAAGACCAAAATTTATGCTTATAAAGAATACTAAAATTCCTATTGCAAGCGACGACGAAGTAAAACATTTTTATAAACCTTCCTTAAAACCTGGAGTCGGATTTACTAAACCTAAAATGAGATCTAAAACTCCTCCAAAAAGAACTAATAACTCTTACCCTCGGTCTAAAACACCACAACCTAGGAGAGATCAAGGTAGACAAAATTACCCTAATAATAATCATTCAATGTGGAATTATTCACAACAACCAAACTTCTCTTCGTGGGGAATATGTCCATCCCATATGTATCCAAATCAAATGCAACCTATGCAAAATATGTTCGGGACTAACAATTTTGGACCCATGAGACATTGGGGACCAAGTAGTTGAGTCGTTACAATGTTTAAGTTGAGTTGTTCATGAACACTGTTTGAAATCCGACGAGTGAATACATTCTTAAAATTGTATGACGGGATTACCAAAAGATTTCTCCTTCAAAGCTTGCTCACTTGAAGAGGTTGAAGAAAACACATTGTAGGCAAAGGTACGTTTATTTCCCAATTACTTAGAATATAGATTATGTGCAAAGTGTTAAATGACTATGTGATATTATGCTACAAATAATATTTGCTAAACTAAAAGGTTATAGTTAATAGAGTAAAGTTAAGCTTGAGGAAATAGTATAGTCACTAGAAATGTCATTTGTTGGTTTTCTAGAAGTAAGATAAATTGTTCATTATGAACTCTTCTCTGACGTAGCTGAATTAGGATTCTCTACGTACCACTATAAAATGGAAATCTTCTATGCCTACTTGTAGCGAACTCACATATATAAAGAAACGTGAGTTAGTGGGTAATAATTAACATAGAAGGTGGATTAGTTTTACATCTTACGCTGGAAAGGCAGAATACTATGGATGAAACAAACTCCCTTCGACTACGACGTCCGCCTCGACTACACGTCTACAATAAACTACGTCTATCGGAACCGTCTTATCAAGCCTTGACTCCATTATATTAATTTATCGTCACGTATTAATCATCTCTCTCGCTCGCAAACACTCTAAATCGTGACTATTAATTGTTTCATCCGAAGTAATTAATCTATTCAATTAACAAGAAGTTTATTAAAAACGTCACTAAATCCCCGTTAATTCTTCTCTTGGCTTAACAACTTGATTATTTCATCCGAAATAATCAAAGTATTTTTAATTAGCGAAAGGTTAATTTAAATGTCAATCAAATTTCGTCAATCATCTCTAAACCTCGTCCTTGTCTAAAATTCTTGAGAAACCTAAATATTTCATTGGAATTTATTTAAGTTCATTTAATTAAACGTAAAGTTAATTAAATGTGTCAAGTATTTTTCTTATCTTCAACGTCCTTCTTTCGACAACTAAATTATCTAAAATAATATTACTAGTAGCTCCCGACGTATTTTGATAATTGTATATTGACAAAACTAGTCAAAATCGAAAAACCAAGAAAAACTTGGTCGTCAGATAGGCGGCCCCTTATCTTTAAGGGGACCGGCCGTGTTAAAAGGGGCGCCCCCTTTATCTTTAAGGGGACCAACCTATTTAAATTCGCCAAACACTTCTTTTTCAGTGTTAAACACAATACCAAACACCCATTTTCGTTCTTCCCTCTCCCTACAACCACTGTGACAAAAACACACACCCAAAACCACCAAAAATCAAACCTCCAAATACCCATTTGATCAAAATTCGCAAGGGGTAAACACCAACAACGTGATTAACAACATCTATTGTGATAAACATGCCTCGAGCAATTGTTGGTGATACCTCCCGCACAAAATCCTATATCCCTAAAGTATCTGAAATACCCGGATTCTCTCTCATCCTTGCTTAATTCTATAAACCAATCAAAAACTGTTGCATTCACGAGGGCCGAGTCATGGATCAACTCTATTACAAATCCAACGGGATTGAGCGAATGTTCACCAATGTTCGCTTCAATTGCCTTTTTGAGATCAATGAACCAATCGTTCCTCGATTCATTCTAGACTTCTATAGTCAAGTCAAAGTCCAAACCGATGAATACGGTTATCTTCTAATCTCATTCATGATCCAACATGAATTCATCACTCCCCCGCTCATACAATTCAGTTAAATTCTCATAATTCCATATAATGGTCAAGCCGTCTTCACAAACGAGTGGAACCTTGCATCTCTTGCATGTTCCCAAGAGACCGAGGGACCATATCATACCGATATTCCTACTCCCAACGATATTCGTTGATTTCTTCAATTGAATCATGTCAAGTTCAACCACACCATCAAAAGTCAAAATGTCGTTCTCACTCCTAATCAAATTCTTACCAAAGAATTAAGTCAAGACATGAAGCGTTGGGAAGAACTCATTCGTGAGAATGTGTTCGGACCTCATTCGTGAGAATGTGTTCGGACTAGGAGACCACCGAAACCATCATCCGGCTAGTCTTGCTCACATGTTGTATTGTATTGTTGCCAAAGAACAATATAATCTTGCTTATTTCTTTGTCAAACGAATTGAATGTGCTCGGGCTACTCCAACCGCTAATCTTCCTTACGACATGTTCTTGAATCGTCTCTTTTGATACGTCATGGAACATTATCCTCATTTTGACATTGGCATTTACAATGTTGTTGATCGAGTCATGCGTCCACTTGCTCTAAAACAACCTCAAAAACCCCAAAGTGATCGTGGAAAAGCCCGCCACTCCGTCTCATCAACATCTACCCATCATAACTATGGATTTTCATCTCACCAAGGAGATGATGATGAGGATGATGGTGCCTCTCGTGCTAGTACCCCATCTCCTACTACGTATCTTAACTCCCTTCGTCCACTCAATTACCAAAGATATGACATTCCCAGTTCTTCTCAACAAGATGATGATCTTCTTTTTGAGCGACAAACTGTCTTGCTTAATCAATCTCAACAAATCTATGAAGAAGTTAGAGGTGGATTCAAATCGTTCGGAAAGGCATTACGAGGAGTCTTCGAGAAGAAAAAGAAATGAAGATGTTAAATGATGATTAGCTTGGTAGAATAACTTGTTTAAGACTTTATGTGAACTTATGTCTATGTTTAATTTCTTGTGTGATGACAACCCGACTTAGTCGGAAGGATGTGAACTTGTTTAGCTTCCTTAGAACCTCTAATTTTTATGTACTATTAATATGGTCTTTGTGTTTATCTTTATTTCACATATCTTTACAAAATTGCATGCATATATGATATACTTGTTTCATGCACATATATGTTCACATAGGACTTGCTGCAAATTGATCACCAAAACAAAACCTTTCTTATAAATTTTTAGTAAAAGTAATATTTTTGGTCATCTGAAAAGCATCAGATGGGCGGCCCCCTTAGATCATAAGGGTTATACCCTTATCTTTCTTCCTTTTGACTCTCTTTTACCTAGCCTCAGCTATCCTTACCCAGAAAACTCAAACATATTTTGGAAATCCTTAAACTAATTCAAATTCATTCTATTTCCAAACTATTCTCTTCCAATAAATTCCCTCCAAATGTTTATCATCACTTCATCATCTTCTTCATCCATTATCAACCACCATAAACCTCCATGACATCCACTAGAGCTTCCATTTCTAATGCTTTCAAAAGACCAAAAATCACATCATTCCACCAAAATAATTGTTTGTGGATTTAACTCAAGATGACACTAAAACCCCATCCCCCAAACATCAACTTCCATTACCTAGTGCTCCAAATGCACCTTCAAAACACCATCAACTAAAGATACTTCTTCATCCTCCATTGACTACATACCTAAATCACCAACCTCCTCCACATCACCATCAACCAATGGTTACTTGAACTCACCAACCTCTCCTCCTCTAAGAGTTCCTCCACCACCTCCAATTCAAGAAAGTGGATCAATGGACATCACTCTCACCCTTTCCTTAATTACTCCACTTAATGTTCAGTTTAATACTCCATCACCCTCTCCACCTCTCTTTGGTCATCCCATTCCTTAGAACCTTCTTGAAGCTCTTGGAGATTCATGCTTGTGTTGCATTCACAATCGTACACTCATCTTTGGATTGAGAGATGAACTCCAATACATGTTTTCTTACATAGTACATATGCTTTCATAGCCTCCCATTCTAAACACTCCACCACTATCAATCTCTCCAAACTAAACATACTCTATATTTAGTTACTCATGTTTCAAATAATTTTCAACCAAACCTTTTGCAAGCAAGTCCTATGAAATTCTTAGAATATTAGGACCTTTGTAGTTTAATTTTATGTATGTTGTATTAATATGCTTCAAGCATATTATTTAAATTTGATGTATGCATGATTGTGTTTTATACACAATTTTTATGTTTAATGAATGATCTTTAGTATTATGCTTTTAAGTATGCATCTTTTCTTACATTTTTTATATTTTGATTAAATGACTCCTAACTATATAAGCTAAGTTTAGTGGATATATATTTGTGATTGTTAGTTTACACAAATACCTTGACTCTTGTTAAGCATTATCAACATGTTTAAATATTTTTCTTTCCTTTGCTATATGTTAGAAACATTGGTGTTGTTCTTCTAACTTGTTTTTGTAGCAAAGTTACCATAGCTCGATTCCTTGGTGCCCTCGAACGAGGGGGAGCACACATCAAGGGGGAGCACTTATTCCGTCGAATTTACTCACATTCATCGACGAAGCCTTTTTGATTCTACAAAAAGGGGGAGAAATAGAAATAAAACTCACTAAATACTTGTTTAAAAATAATTTTACATTTAATGAGTTTAGATTTTGTAATCATCAAAAAGGGGGAGATTGTTGATAGAAATAATGCCTAAAAACATTATTAATATTTTTTGACCTCTCTAAGTTTTGATAATCACAAAATGTAAAAATGTTTAATGTAAAATTAAATGTAAACAAGTAATAAGTAGTAAATTTTCATTTCGACAAATTAATGACTTAAAGGTATGAATAAATAAATGCTAAATGCATTTTATAATCGAAGGAATTTTTTATTTAACCTCACTTTTTAATAAAAATATCACAAACATTTTATAACTTTTACAAAACATTTTTAGATTTAAAAGAAATATTTTATTCAAATAAATATTTTGAATTCAAATTTGCTACTAAAAAACGGTAGAAAATGTTTTAGAAAACACCTCCCTTGGAAAAGACAAAAAAAGGAGCGTTCTGGCCTGGCCTGACCCCTTAAATACATGGGCGGTTCCCTTAAATATAAGGGGGCCGACACCCTAATTAAGGGGACCGGACAGACAAAAAGGCTCCTCAGTTTGCCTATAAATATTGGACTATTCCTCACTATTTTTCTCACCTTTTGCACACACTTTCTTTTTGTTCTAAATCAGTTTATACTCTCCTTTCGTTCATTTGATCATTTAATCATAAAGCTTTGTTTCTAAGTGATCTAAGCTTAATTCCTCAAATTCAAGAGAAGAATACTTCTTATCATCAAGTCAAGAAGTGTTATAGTTTAGTTGGTGTTGTTGTAAAGTTGTGTTATATCTTGTAAATCATTTGTGTATATTGTGAAGGTGTGTATTGTAGTTATGAAAAATAGGTAGATTGTGGTGATCATTGTAAGTATAGTTAGATCGTGGTGATCTTAGTAAGTAGTTTTAGATTGGTGTGATCGTAGTAGTGTCTAGGTGAAGTGAAGTTATGAAGCGTGGTGAAGTTGTGAAGCATAGTGAAGTTGTGAAGTGAAGTGAAGTAGTGAAGTGAAGAGAAGTTGTGAAGTGAAGTGAAGTAGTGAATTGTTGTGAAGTAGTACGGTTAGTATTTTAGTCCTCAAAATACAAAAGTTATGATAGATTGGTTCTATCTAGGATTATAACTCGACATTTGGCTTAGTGTCGAAAATAGGTGTAAGTTTAGTTGTGTACGGGTTTCTCCGCCTAAAGGGAGTTTGTTGACATAGTGAAGAGAACTCTCGAGTTTGGTGCTCGGGAAGTGGAGTAGTGTGTCAGATATGGGTTTAGCGAGGCGGTGGAATGCCAAAGAAACTGCTGGAATCTTTCTATCTTATTCACTTTCAAAACCTAAGGTAAACCTGGTTTTGTACACAATGCGCACAACGTGTTCGACGAAATAACTCAATAGATTTTTCTGATTCTAACCATAACAACTTACTTTTCGAGTACGCGCGAGCTAATGAAAATGTTCTAACGCTAAAACACTTTCTGGGTATTCGTCCCGGCAAGTTTTTCGTTTGTTTTGAAGATATGTGGGAGTTTGTGTGGGGACTTCCTTGATTGATATGTATACGAAAACTAAAGTGGAAGGGGTTGGGATGCAGAGAGGGTGTGTAGTGAGATGCAGGATAGGAATGTGGTGTCGTGGACTTCGATGTTGACGGGCTATTTGTTGAGAGGACTTTATGACTAATCGCTAAAGCTTCATTTGCAAATGCAAGTGGATGGAGTTAAGCCTAATCCATTTACATTTGCTACTATTCTTGGTGCTTTGGCTGATAGTGGTATGGTTGTTAAAGGTATGCATTGGAGATGGTGATGAAGATGAGACAATTGTGTTTGTAATGGAGGGAAAAAATGGCTAAGTCAATAAAAATTATATAAAGAAATGAATAGTGGGCCCGTAATGGTTAGGTGGCACTCAAACAAGTGATATTGCCTATTTCAACAAGTCATAACAAGTTTGATGGGTCTTAATGGTAATATACAAAGTACGTTACCTAAAAGTGTAGTTTTTGGTAAGTAGGTTACCTATTAATGGACTTAACCCGCGTAAATTAGGCAAAATAATTCTCGTCCACGCACGGTGAGATACCAGTACTACATTTAACATGTTGAAACAAAATGATAAAAAAAATCTTGATTGGTCTATATATCATACATCAACAATAAATTGTGTTCAGAATAGCGTTCGTCCACCTTGCAAAGGTGATCATTATTCAGCTTAGTCTTTTACTCAAAAACCAAGTAGCTACACATTTGTAGATTGATCTCAAAGTTACTCGTTGTAGATTTGAATAAAGGTCTCCACCATACAATATCAAGCTTATACCGGCCGGCTATACCATTAGGGTTTCTTACACTCAGAGACGGAGCCAAGAATTTGAATTAGGGGGGCCGCAATTCTTTATTATACGTTGTAGCTATTTGAGTTTTTCATTAATTACAAGTGTTGTTTTGTTCGAAATAACCAAATAATTAGGTTTTTTTAGTGTATCAAATCTGATTACGTAAACTTAACATGTTAAAGTAATTGTGCTATTTAAGGCATTGTATCAGAAAGCTTCGGATCAAGATACATGTATCACAACTAAATATTTTCTTGATGGGCTTTCAATATAAGAAATATATGTATTTGTATTGGGCAGTTTTATTTGATTGATGGGCTTTCAATATAAGAAATATAGGTATTGTATTGGGCTTAAACTGAGCATGTTTGCAAGTAAAAAATAGGGTTATTCCATAGCATATAGTCACACCACAGCCACCATCTACAATCTACATCATCTTCCTTATAACTCCTACTGACAACAACTTTAGATGTTAAAAATTGATGATACGACCAGCAGCCAATAAGATACAATTTATAAAAACCGTCTACATCATTTTCTTCCTTATAACTTACAAAAAACCCCTAACTGTATGTACTCCATCATAAACACCACCTAAGTGTTGGGTTCGCTGGGTTGGTTGAGGGGGCCGAGCACCCGCCAGCCCCCCACTGGCTCCGTCCCTGCTTACACTTAAGTTTTGTTAACCTGTATATCACTATGTATCGCCATGCACCTTCTATTCAAGTAAGAAAAACTTGTTTGACCAATTAAAAATACTTCTTAGATTGAGATAAAAGATACATTGTACATAAACTTTTTAAATTAATACCTAATAAATATTGTATTGTGGTTAGTATCATGTGCGATGAGAGTGGTGTAACACGAGGTTCACTCGCGCGTTAGTGACCTTTAAGAAACTTCTCTCAAAAAGCCTTTATGTCATAGATGCGACGCCATTGATGAGATGGTAGAACTCGGTTAATAGACCGCCCAACTTGAGAAGTTGGTTTGGTTGTTATTGTGTGTGAGTAGTGATTTTGGTTTGTGCATGTGGAGTATATTTGTGTATATGTGGGATAGTTTGGGTAGTGATGTTAGGGGTATATTACGTTGTTGGTAGTAATGTTAGTGGTATAGTGAAAAAGTGACGCGGCGTTAACTTTGAAGAATGTAAAGTCAAAAACTACCTTCACAATACTTTTACGAGTGAACTTCAAACTTCGTCCTTGCGATTTACACACAATCGCACATTTCGTCCTTACCGCAAAGTACATTTGTCATCCTTAATCTTGTCAATCTTTGCATCTTTCGTCCTTCTGACTAACAACTGTTACACTTGTCTCGTTTAGTACCTTCGCGAGAGGGCATTTTGGTTGTTTCGGATACTTTTTCTTCAACCTCAGCTTTCTCACTTTCAACAATAATGTCTTTTCTTCAACTTCTACTAATTTTTTTACAAATTCACAAAAAATAATATCAAATTCATAAGCATATTTATATCAAATTGTTTGAAAAAAAATAGTTACCATCAAAATTAAAAGAACCATGTTCACCATCTTATATTTCAAAAGTAAAAAAAGCCACATATTGATTCCCTGTGTGTACATTTTCATGCATGACAACTGACATTTTTTCAGGTTAATATTTAACTATTAGCTTGAACGTTTTACTTTGAACACGTGAATACTTGAAATAATGTATAACCGCTAGGTTATCTCGCGTAACGAGAAACAACTTTGAACGTATCCCGACTCTAGACTAAGCTTAGTCTACGTTTAAATAGTACATTATCATCCTCATGAGCATGATTTACAAATCATTTGCATACGATTTTACAACTTTTACGTAAATGATTCAAATCTTACATTTCATTTCATGCATGCATGCACTACATATCCAATACCCTCACCATATTTGAGATAATACTTTTACAACTATTATACACTTCAAAATTTATTTCCCTCCCCCTCCCTACCTACCAAAATTAGCCTTTCCTTCTCTCAAAGAGGAAACCCCAACACTTGCTTTCCTTTTGTGTTTCCCGCATACCCTAAACCATGTCTAACTTGAATCTAGGAGCCAACATAAGCCAAGTCTTATCAAGATGTCTTCCCCCTCCCCCTAGGATGCCAAAACCACGATGAAACACCCTTCCTCAATCCCCCATGCTCACTCAAACTCTCACTTATATGATACAAGTTACTATTAGGTGCCAAAGGTGCTTTTAACCCTTCCATTTCTTTCACTATATATAGAAACCACCTAACACTCTCTTAAATACACTTAAACACTCTCAAATAGACTCATATTCTCATATCATTTAAGTATTCAAGCAAGGGTTTCAAGGGTTGGTTTAAAGGTTATACAAAAGCTAGGGTTTTAGAAGTTGAATTTAGGGTTTTCTAGTGTTCTAGGGTAAGTTTTGTGCGCTTCTTGATCATCTATTCACCACTAATATTTGTAAGCATCTCATTCTACATATTTTGATTCATTATAAACATTTCATGCTTGATTTCATATCACCATTATATACTTCTTGTGTAAAAACTTAATTTGAAACTTGTTGATAAAAACCCTAAAAAACTGTCCAAAAATTAGTCACTTTACAAGCTTGTTTTAACCACTTCAAAAAACCCTTTTGGAGAATTTCTTGCCACATCCTTTTATAATAAGGTCTTAGGTATGTTCCTATAGAAATTTATAGATTATGAGATTTTTTAGCATTTTCGAATGAGTACAGGTTCTGAGTTTGAATCTTGTGACGTGTTTTTAACGATGGGTTTTCTATACCCTAACTAGATTAACATAAAACAGAAACAACAATTAATCTAGGGCAAGAAGGAAACTAAACCCTAAAGGATCTCAACCTAATAAATAAAATCAACTTAAATAAATAAATAAATAAATAAGAAAATACTAACGTTTGAGAAAATCGGATTTCTCACACACAGACCACCTTGGTCGAACTTGGAGGCAAGCACTCAAACGAGAGTACCTCTAATAGCTCACACCCACGAACCAAAGAGAAAATAGATTCAAACTCCTAAGGTCTCATTACACGAGTTGACACTTATAAGGAGTAGGAATGAGAAAGAGAGAATAGGCAAATAAAGCCTTGGCATGCCCCTCTATTTATATGGAGAGGAATGGACTTGGAATAGCTCTTTGGAGCGATGTGGGATCCCCGAAAAAACGTCCCATGGGTCCCTTATGGGTCTTCGTAGCCCGTTCAACTTAATACACCTTGTATTAGTTCATATTCAGCCCATGCTTCTTTATAATTAGCTTCTAATTAATTTGCCAACTATTAATAAATTAATAAACCAATTAATATTAATTCTAATTAATATTATCTCTCCTTTATTATTTCTCTTAACGATTCACTGAGGGCAACCCAAAAAGAACTCTACTTTTAATGACAGTTTTACTAATTAGTTATGAACTTAGACACTAAATCCAATAGTCTCCAACTTAGACAAGTCATCAACTCTAATTGGTCTAAGTCTATCTTGATTAACTAAGCAAAGAGTACCATCCAATGCAACTGCTGAACTCTGAATCATATCTTAGAGACAACCTTTAGATAACTGATCAACTATTCTTTTGTTCTACTGATATCGTATGAACCTAAGACACAGATTTTAATCAATCTCGAGGTTCAACATTATGTTTCCCGATTTCTAATTATTTGACTATATGAGACTACTGAATTAAACACATCAATTTAGTCCCGACCAGGCCTAGCCCATTTAAGTCAACATCTAATCATCGAGGGGCCCACAGATATCGCTTTTCTGTTTAGGCAAAATGAACAAATAAACTTTGAATACATAGAACTAGTCAACTCATCATGTCATACCTAGCATATCTTTTATAACTGGCATTTACACGCAGTGTTTGAATAAACTAAAGTATAACAGACTTGAAAAACTAGAAACTTGATGTATCTCCATTTTAAGAATAGAGGATATTTTTATCTTAGAATTACTCGTGATATTAATCCATGAAGTAATCTCTTTAAGTACGGGTTTCTCCTATACTTAATTACCATTAAGTATTCATGAGTGTTGCAACATTCTCTATACTATGTCTAATCTTTATAGACAATATACTAACACTTCATGACAGTCTTAAATCAATACTTACTTCCTGTAGTATGAACGACTGAGGAGGTTTGAGTAAACTAAGTACTCAGGAAGTGGATTCTAAACATGCAAAAATGAAACACAATGATAAACAATAGTAAATGGTAGCACACATGCAAATAAACAAATCTCCATTATTTAATCACCAAATCCATTACAATATCAATCATTGTTTATAATGTTTCAAATTCAAACTAACAACTAAAACTTTATATTATCTTTCAATCCTATGCTCCTAGCATGTTCATCGTGTCTGGACTTAGCCAATGCCTTTGTGAATGGATCAGCTGGATTATCCTCTGATCGTATGTGCTTCACAATCACGTGTCCTTCTTCTACTTTGCTTCGAACAAAATGGTATTTTCTTTCAATATGCTTTGACTTTCCGTGATCCTTGGGTTCTTTAGTCAAGGCGACTGCACTCTCATTATCACAGAATATTTCAATGGGGTCTTGTACTGTTGGAACAACTCCAAGATCTCCAATGAAATTCTTCATCCAGATAGCTTCCTTTGAAGCCTCACAAGCTGCAATATACTCAGACTCGCATGTGGAGTCTGCCACTGTATCTTGCTTTGAACTTTTCCATGTCACCGCTCCCCCATTCAGCAAGAATACCCAACCAGACTGTGAACGACTATCATCTTTATCTGTTTGCCAACTTGCATCATAATAACCAGTCACTCTGAGTTCTTCTTCTCCACCATAAACTAAGAACCTATCTTTAGTATTTCTTAAATACTTAAGAATATTCTTTATAACTATCTAATGGTCACCTGGATTCTGCTGATGGCGACTCACCATGCTCAAGGCAAAGGAGACATCAGACCTTGTACAAGTCATAGTATACATGATCGACCCTACAGTTGAAGCATATGGGACTCGACTCATTCTGTCTAGTTCTTCATCAGTTTTCAGACATAGATCCTTACTAATCTTTATGCTATGATGTAAGGGTAGATTCCCTTTCTTAGAATTCTCCGTTTTGAATCTTTTCAAAATTTTATCTAAGTACGTGTCCTAACTAAGTCCTATAAGACGTTTTGACCTATTTCTATAAATCTTTATACCAAGAATATATGTTGTATCTCCCAAATCTTTTAGAGCGAAACATTTCCTCAACCAGTCTTTTACACTTTGTCACATTGGGATATCATTTCCTATGAGTAGTATATCATCCACATATAATACCAAGAAGACTATAACGTTCCCACTGACTTTGACATATATACAGGATTCATCTTCGCTTCTAGAAATTTGAAACTGTGTGACTTTCTCATGGAAGTAGAGATTCCAGCTACGAGAAGCCTGTTTAAGTCTATGAATGGCCTTTTGAAGCTTGCACACTCTTTTAGAATACTTTTCATTTTCAAAACCTTCTGGTTGTGCCATAAACACATCCTTTATTAGTTTTTTGTTAAGGAAAGCGGTCTTGACATCCCTCTGCCATATTTCATAATCATTAAATGCAGTTATGGCAAGCATTATCCTAATTGACTTTATTTTAGCTACTGGTGGGAAGGTTTCCTCATAATCAATCATGTGGATTTGAGTATAACCCTTCGCTACCAACCTAGCTTTATAAGTGTGTACTTTCCCATCCATATCTGTCTTCTTTTTGAAGATCCACTTACATCCCACCGTTTTAAGACCGGGTGTAGTGTCAATCAAATTCTAAACTTGGTTGTCATACATAGAGTGAATCTTGCTTTTCATAGCTTCCTTCCTCTAAGTAGCCTCAGGGCTTACCATTGCTTCCTTGTAGTTAGCAGGCTCATTCAGTTCACTTAGTGTACTATCACTAATCTTGTCCTCTTTAATATGGAAACCATAGTAGAATCGAGGACGCTTGCTTACTCTACCACTTGTTCTGCGAATGGGTAAGGATATATCATCAGGCTTAACAGGTGTCACCACCTCTTGTTGAGTGTCAGTGTTCACTATAGGTTCTTCATCGGCAGACTCTTGAATTTCTTCAAGATCTATCTTACTCTCATTGTCCTCTTTAGATATCATTTCTCACTCAAGAAACACTCCTCTTTGAGCTATAAATACCACATTATCCTTGGGTTTATATAATAAATATTCAAATGACTCTTCTGGATAACCAAAGAAAAGGTACTTTTTAGTCTGGCTTCTAGTTTGTCCTGAGCTTCTCGCCTAACGTAAACCTCACAACCCCAGATTTTGATGTGCCCAAGAGAAGGACGTTTTCCCTTCTACATCTCAAAAGGTGTCTTCGAAACCTTCTTAGTGGGTACAAGATTTAAGATATGGGTGACTGTCTCTAATGCGTAACCCCAAAAGCTTATTGGAAGTGTTGCTTGACTCAACATAGATCGAACCATGTCTAACAGGGTTCTATTTCTCCTCCTAGTAACTCCATTTAGTTGTGGTGTTCTTGGAAGAGTTAACTATGAAACTATACCACATTTTTAGAATGATCGAAAAATTCAATTATAAGGTATTCTCCTCCCCTATAGGATTGGAGTACCTTTATCTTTCTGCCCAGTTGGTTCTCTACCTTGTTTTGATACCTTTTGAATACTTCAAAGGTATCCGACTTATGTTTAATTAGATAAAGATATCCATATCTACTAAAATCATTAGTAAACGTAACATAGTAGCGTTTTTCATCTTTTATGGCAGATCAGAATGGTCAACACACATCTGTGTGTACTAAGTCTAATAATCCTTCACCTCTTTCACACGATCCTGTGAATGGTGATTTAGTCATCTTTCCTAATAAGCAAGACTCGCATACATCATCCGATTTGAAGTCGAATGATTCCAACACTCCATCCTTTTGGAGTTGGGCGATGCGTTTCTTGTTTATGTGCCCAAGATGGGAATGCCATAATTTTGATTTATCAAGGTCATTAGACGAACCAACATTTAAAATCTTTCTAACAAATAACATCAATTATTTAAATCTATCCTGGCTCCAAACTTTAGCATGAGCATATACTTTCCAATCTTTGTCACAAGCGTGATTTTCCTATTTCCCATGACTAAGTTAAGCTCTCCATGCTTCAACCTCCTACTTTCCTTTAGATCATGCAAAACAATGCAAATGTGAGTACCACACCCTGTATCCAGGACCCACAAATCCAAAGTTGTAGTATTGTGGAGTTCGATCATAAACATACTTGAGTGACTACCCTTTTCGACTTTTCCGTCTTGAGTTCCTTCAGATAAATATGGGCAGCTTCGCATCTAATCCCATGTGTGTTGTAGTAAAACACACTGCTTCCTTTAGGATAGCTAGTAGGTGCATTCTCATATTCACCCTTCTCTTAGACACAGAGACACGATCAGACTTTCCATTTGCGGCCTTTCCCATTTCCAGTTGGAATGAGAAGTCTTTTTTTCTTTGCATTATGACCAACAGTCAACACATGAGCTGTTGAAGTAGAGGGCACATCAATTTTTTTGATCCCTTGCTCAGCGGTTTGCAACAAGCTATGAAGTTCCATTATTGAGGTCTCTTTCCCGTTCATTTGATACGAGAGCACAAATTGATTGTAATCAGCTGGCATACCAGATACGATTATGTTGATAGAAAGCTCAGCATCGAACACCATGTTAAGAGATTCCAACCTGTTAAAGTACCCTTTCATCTTTAAGACGAAAGCACAAATAGAGGCTCCAGGTTTTGGTTTGCAAGCCATAAGGGATTTAACAACATCAAGGCGTTCCTTGCTTACCTTTGCTTGAAACATTTCTTTGAGCTGTTGGTTCATCTCATAAGCCCAAGTGTTCTCAAAAGTATTTTACAGTTCAGGGCTCATGGAAGATACCATGATGCATGACACTTTGTTTGCATCATCATAGTGCTTTGGGAGCTTCAATCTCTTCTTGGGTTGAATCATCATTGATTGTGGGAATTTGCTCATCGAGAACATACTCTTTGTTCTCGTACCTTAGGGTGAACCTAAGGTTTCACATCCAGTCCATATAATTTGGATCGGTGAGTCTTTCCCTCCCAAGAACTGAGAGTAATGAGAAGCTTGAGTTGTGTGAGGGATTGGGAGCAGGAGGATTGACATCATTTTCAGAAGACATCTATAAGATAAAATAGTTTTAGTTAGCATGAATATACCTTAATTAATTACCCAATTTTAAATTAAGGCTATGTCCATATTTTAGATTCGTTTATGAAGAGGGTTGCCGTAATCACATCACGAATTTATTTTAGGTAGACAATGTCTTTGTCAATTTCATTCTCTATGAAATTCCTAGTTCTTTTAAGATTCATTGATTTTGATCAATGGCATGTTAATCTCGGATATGCTCAACTACTATTCATGACTGTGATGCCGAGGATCATGAATAAGATGGTGAATTTAATCATGCAAAAACCCGCGTGGTCCCCGGCTTGAGTCAGCTCAAAAATCGCGAGTCCCACATCACCTCTCATTTATGTTCTCTTATTAATGTGCCGGTAAACCACACGCGCTCCATTAACAGCCCATATGAGAGATATGCGGTTTTCATGGGTTAGCATACTATTCGCATTTTCTATATCTAAAACAGGAATTTTGTTTTAGTACTTTTAAATTAATACTTTTAATATTGACATCATCCTATCAAAAGTTCTCGGTAGCTCTATCGAACACACAAAGAAGCGGAGAAGCGGGTCAGCGCGAAGCATATTAATAACCCGACTTCTTTAAGGAAGCAAAATGACCCGCGTTATACCTCTCTTATAGTTTGTTCACTATGGATGAGCCGATTTACCAATTGACTAATGATGTATTTAGATTTAATGATACATATACAATATAGCAATTATAATATGTATAAGGTTTCTATTAAGCATTTTAAAGTTTTAGGTTCTATTTTAAACATTTTAAAATTTCAAGGGCATATTTTAAATAGTTCAATATATAAGGTTTTAAAATGTAAATTCATATTAACATTCAATGATCACAAGACCATAAATTAATATTCAATTATTTATACTTATCACATGTTAACAATCTACTGATAGATAATTAAGTGCTAATAGAATTAAGTTAAGGCTCTAATACCACTGATGGGTTTTCTATACCCTAACTAAATTAACATAAAGCGAAAACAACAATTAATCTAGGGCAAGAAGGAAACTAAACCTTAAAGTATCTCAATCTAATAAATAAAAGCAACTTAAAAAAATAATAAGAAAAAACCAACCTTTGAGAAAATCGGATTTCTCACACACAGACTACCTTGGTCGAACTTGGAGGCAAATACTCAAACGAGAGTACTTCTAATAGCTCACACCCACGAACTAAAGAGAAAAGGGGTTTGAACTCCTAAGGTTTCGTTATACGAGTTGACTCTTACAAAGAGTAGGAATGAGAAAGAGAGAATGAGCAAATAAAGCCTTGGCATGTCCCTCTATTTATATGGAGAGGAAAAGACTTGGAATAGCTCTTTGGAGCGATGTGAGATCCCCCAAAAAAATGTCCCATGGGTCCTTTATGGGTCTTCCTGGCCCGTTCAACTTAATACACCTTATATTAGTACATATTCAGCCCATGCTTCTTTATAATTAGTAATTAATTAATTTACCAACTATTAATAAATTAATAAACCAATTAATTATACATATAATATTAATAAATAATTAATATTATCTCTCCTTTATTATTTCTCTTAACGGTCACTGAGGGCAACCCAAAAAGAACTCTACTTTTAACGACAGTCTTACCAATTAGTTATGAACTTGGACACTAAATCTAACATTTAAAGCACCTTAGACTGTTAACCTGGAACCATGGTAGTTATAACTTTTGTAGCCAAGACATAGATCTAAACTCAACAACTTGAATCACTCACAAATGTTAGGTAATGAACTAGTTATGATAAAAAGAAAATATGTATAGTTTTCTGGAGATAAATAGCTTTGACATCGGTATATTGTGTTGGAATTTTAGAACCCTTAAACCTTGAAGTGAAATAAATGACTTACATTTTTTGAAATACAACTAAAAAACCTACAACTTAGGCTTTTTAAGAGACTAATTTCATTAAGAAACAAATGAGTTAAGCTCCGTAGAAGTCGGATGTGTGAACATTTGTTACAGCATGGTTCTAACCCATAGAAGGGGGGTGGATACTGTTTTCATGATATTTTGAAGTTTATAAAACTTCAAGTCTCGAAAGAGCCGAGTGGTGTGATGGTCTACTTTGCAAAGAAAAAATAAGTAGATAGAAATAGCGAGAGAGACACCACGATATATACTGGTTCGGGAAGGGGGGGGGGGTTAGTCCTTCCATATGTCCAGTTGCAAATCCACGACACCTATACTATTCCTAGTATAATCCTTATGGTATGTTTGGTAGAGGGAAATAGAGGTAGAGAAATGGAATTGATTTCATTTCTATTGTTTGGTTGATAGAGAAAGAAAAAAGGTAAAGATTTAAATTCTTTAAAGAGTTGGGTCATTTGTAATTGGTGTGGAAATCATTTCCATTATAATTAATGTGAAAACCATTTTTTACTTGTGAGAATCCATTTGACCCACAAAACAAACGAGATTTATTTACGTTTTATTTATTTTTTTATTTATTGTTATTATAAATATTAAAATTATTATTTATTTATTTATTTATTTTATTATTATTTATTTATTGTTATTATAATTTTTTTATTTATTAATATTTATTATTATTATTATTATTATTATTATTATTATTATTATGGTTGTTATTTTTTTATAGTTTATTATTATTATTATTATTATTATTTATTTATTATTATTTATTATTATTAGTATTATTTATTATAATAATAATATTTCTTATTATTATTTGTTTATTTATTTATTTTTCTATTTAAATCTTTTTAAAAAGGAAAAAAGATTTGCGTGATTTTTTTTCCAATTCTCTGACGCTACCAAATAGTGGAATTCAATAAACTCTTACTGGATTTCATTTCTAAGAAATTCAATTATTTGCTTCATTTCTAATCTCTGAAATTCTCTGTTCCAAACGTGCCCTTATGGTTGACTATAAACCGTATTATAATTTAACTCCATCGGCTTTCAACAAAGACCGGCGCTCATACAGAAGAGTTACTACCTACGATATTCCGCCCTCAGAATCTACCCCTAAGAACCCTTGATTCGACTTAGCCTATAACTCTAAAACCTTTCCCCTTGGAAGCTTTCCAAAACCCCAACTAGATCCCCAATGATCTAGGCTTGATCCCACAGATACAAGACTTCCCTTACAACTCGATTGAATAAAAAGATAGATGGTGAACCAAGTCCTAACCTAACCTAAAGACTCGATTCTAAAGAAAGGGTATGAGAAAGAAGACCCTCGACAAAACATACAAGTATGGATTAGGTACTTGTGTGACTCTTTTGCGGAGATGTGTGTTCTTCAATAGATGATAGAAGAGAATATTAAGAAAACAGAGTGTTAGCCCTAAAATATGGTGACTTATCTGGAATTACATTTATCATTTATAGTCGTGTCGGGTTAGTTTAGCTAGTAAAGCCCGAGACTATAAATACCCCCTCCATACTTCCATGGAGGGGTGAAGCTCACTTTAGTAAAGTGTGTGTGTGTTGTCAGCGCGAGGCCAGCACGCCGGATGCCCGAATCCATTTTTTGGGTTCTTAGCTTTTTAACTACCCCTCTTGTTAAACCCCTAATTATACTTCACGCTATGACCTTTCAATCATTCTTATTCTCAAGGTCAACGCCACTCACATAGCCATTTGATAGAAAAAAGCGTTCGTAAAGTTTTTAAAAGACTTTTTTTGTCCAATGTTAAAAGAGAGAAAAGAGATACTTGACAATGGTAGTTTTGATAATTCCTCAAAGTGTAACTAAGCCTAGTTGGGTCCAATGAGATTTAAAATGGCTAGTTTGTACAGAGAATATTCTTTGGAATATCTTTGCTTGGAGAGAAAGGGGGAGAATTTAAAATTTAAATTTCAAATCTTTCAAGCACATGTTGGATAAGGATGGGTTGGCAATGAGTTGTCATGATGTGACATAAGGGAGCCTCTTGATCTGGTTTTAAATGGAGGGTGAGGATGTAAAGAAAAGATAGGTTGGATAGATCATGTGGCAAGATCAAGGGTGATAAGAGAGTTGTGCTTGTTGTGTAAGTGAGAATTTTTTGTTTGTGAAAGAGATTGTGTTTGTTTGAGATACGAGATCAATCTAATGGTTGAGAAAAGAATGAGGTATATTAGATTGATGAGGTGGCTTGATCAAGGGTAGAAGTAAAAGTATGTTTGTTATGTTTATTTGAGATTCAATCTAAGGGTGGAGAAAGGAAGAGTGTGTGAACTTGGATTGATGACATGGCTTGATCAATAGTGAGGATAATGGAGTGTGTGTGTAATTTGAATGTTATAGAGAAGAAGGTGAATAGTGAATGAGTGGTGGAGAATGTTTTGATAAGATATGAAATATCCTTGGTTAGGAATGTAGGGGACATAGAAGTACAACAAGTACAAGTATAATACATTGTGTAAGGGAATGTGAGTTGGCATTTTGAGGATATGATTTGAGGTTTATTTAGTGAAGGTTTATGTGTATGAAGGTTTGAAGATAAAGATGAGGAAGATAAAGATAAGGATGAAATCAAAGGATTGATTTGGGTTAATAATCACATTGCCAATAAGAGAAGAAAAGATTAGGCAAATGTGATTATGGGATTGTTTAGGAAGAAGATGTTTGGAGTGTGTGTAAAAGAGATGAAATCACTTGTTGGGTAAGAAAGGTAAACAAGTGATTAAAAAGAGTAGGTTGTAGGATTGTGTAGAGAAAGAGTAGACTTGTACATGTGAGGAATACATGTGAGTTTGTAAAAACATTTATGGGTAAGGAAGTGAGAAAAGTCAAAGTATAATTAACATCCAAATACCACAAACTCAATTAGTCATTTAGACTTTAATCCATGATAATCAAAAATGGATTTAATCACTAATCATCTTGATGCAAACAAGCTAAGTGCTTTGCATCATAAGTAAGGCATATCCCATAACGAGAGAGGATGCGTTTATGCAAAGTGACATTTGACCAATAAGGGAGTAAAACCTGTCACTTTATTAGGAACAACGTAAATCCAGAATAAGGTCAAATGAATACTTTCGTTTAATGATATGTTAAAAATATGATCATACTAGGTTTAAAAAGAGGTTTCGGCCTTGGCTAGAGGCGTTTGATAAAAGGTTTAAGTTGGCATTTTGTAGAAAAACATGAGGATTTGTTTTTGCTTCTCTTTAAGTCTAAACCTCATTTCGAGTATTCCCAAACGCTCAAATATCATGTACATACCTTTATTGAAGTTTCCACATGTGTCGGGTAAGAGGAAAGCCGACAAAAGCAAATCCGTAAAAACAGAATTCGCAAGTGGCGCACTGGCCACGTGAAAATCTAGTTTTGCGGATTTTGGCTATCGTTTGTTATTTTACATTTTGCGAATGTTTGTTTGTGATGAGGTGTCATTTTAGACACTTTTTCGGAGTCATTTAACCCCCTAAATCATGCAAATATGCTCAAAATACGTGCTTAATTGTTTCTTTTTGTATTTTTAGCACTTGGATGACATTTGGAGGAAATACACGTGACTTAGGCTCATTTTGGGAAGAAACGGACGAGATTACAACTCAACATTTAAGTCGGTGAAGAAAAGCCATACCGTGGCTGGAGACGGCGTTACAATTCCATGTGACGGCGTCAAGATGTAAAAACGACGGCGTCAGGATGTACAAGCGACGACGTTAGGATCTTTGAGACGGTGTCAGAACGTAACCGACTTAATGAAACCTTAGAATATTCGACGTAGCGACGACGTCATAGCTATAAAGTGACAATGTCGCGATTGTTATTCTATATATATTAACTCAGTTTTAGGGATATAAAGTGTGGAACTTGTGGGATTCGATAGTCATACTTAGGGTACGAATATTATCAAGTTTGTGGTCGATTTTAGGGTTCTTAAACCCTCTTGTATCAACCCTAACTCCATGTTTTAATCAAGTAAAGTTCTTCTATCATCTTTAATCTTTTAATATGTCTTATTGTTTGAGTAATTGTTTTTCTTCGCTTCTCTTTAACATGTTAGGCTAAATTAATTAGTGTTTGGTTATGATTGCATGAAATTGATTTGTAACTCCTTTTAATTTTGCTTCTTGTTGATGAGTGTGCGCGTTAGGCTCTAGAAAATTGATGTGTCATTGGGCGTAGGTAATTTATTATTCAAGTTTTATTATTTATATTTTGCTGACTTTACCTGTTAACAAACACTAACGAGCAGTGTACCTGATCAGTTGTAGGTTCGTTGGTAAGTAGGGTGTCGATCACTAAGAGCGAGTGTTAACACTTAGATCTATTAGTATTTTAGTTATATAAGTTAGTCCTAATTAATCCTATGTTAAATCTAAGTTAAACCTAAACTAACGTAAATGGGGGGTTTTCAGCCTAAGAGACTGGCACGAGTTTTGGTCTCCTAGACTAAGATAAGGGCGATTAACATACACAAGTTGATAGACAGAAGATAAAGAAGCGGTCAAGCCTAATGTAAGGAAAACGTACTAACCATGTTTAATCTAATATAATGCAGGTTTTGTTTATAAGTCCAATGATTGTCTTATCTCGTTGGTTACATATCATTCCTAGGTTTAAAAGGTACTTCTTCCTAAACCCTAGGTTTGGCAATTCTATCACAATTAACCAAATCCGCATAAAGCATTCGTAGTTGATTATAATCTTTCTTAGGAGACAATAATGGTGATCTTATCAAATCCTAGCTCAACGAGACTTTACAAACTTACTGCATTCGTAGTTGATTATAATCTTTCTTAGTAGTCTACTGTCCAGATCTTTACCCAAGGAATCATAACGTTATTTGTTAATCCTAGGTCACCTGCTAGTCTAACTATTCACTAAATCAATGGCAAAGACAGGTCAATATTTGTGATCCTATATCTCTAGATATATAAATTGCTTATATGGAGAGCCATCCCGGCATCTAGCTAACACTCAATTTGTATTCCTAGATCCAGTTAAATGATAGGTCGCATACTTAAGCACATAAACGAGTATAGATTGATAAACATAAAACAACTCTCAACGAATAAGCATACAATCTAAATAAACAAACCAAACATTATATTATCATAAACATGGCTAATACCTAAAGGTATTCGCCAATAGCCATTGTAACTATACAAATGTCATAAATGAACGGTTAAAGTAAACTAAACGATAATGAAATCGAATGATACTAAAAACCAAACGCGTATTTATAGTATAGAGATTACAAGGGGTTTCCTATGAATTGAAGTGAGTTGCAGGACCTTCTTGGCTTCTCTTCTCTTCGAAAAATCGAACTTGGTGGTTGATGCCTCTCTTTGAGTACTTGGTCTCCTACAAAATTTATATTAGGGTTTGGTATTTATAGAGTCTGGAATTTAGTCGATATGCTGTATTGAAAGGGTTCAATACGGCGTATTAGGGTTTCTTGGAGTGGGCTCCACGATTATTATATTCTAAAATATTCCATGACTTGTACTTGAATCCAATACTGGCTATGCTTCATTGGGGATACGACAATAGATCTTCTTCTTCGTGGTTGCTTGTGAAGTCAAGGCACATATACGTTGTATCTTCCTTGATGGATACGGCGTATAGGTTGTTGAACGGTGCTCTTCATAATTTCTTCGTTTAAGCTCCAAAATGCATGCCTTTTGATTAACTTTCACTCTTTGCTCGATAATTACTGCAAATAATAATATTATAGCTATTAAGTACCATTCAACGCTTAAAATAATGTAAAACGAGCAATTTAGATGGGATAAATAATGCTATAAAATATACGTTATTTGATGTCATCAAATATCCCCCCACTTGAATCCTACTTGTACTCAAATAGACTTTAGAAAACTTATGAAAATGTATCCCAACCCAAGGTTTAAGATTTTTCCTTTAAGCAATTTTTTCGTTTAATTACTAGCACACAACCAAACACCTCACGAAGTAGGGAAATGAAAACACTCAAATCACTCAACTAATCTTTGTGGTAACATTTAAGTAATTTTCTCAATTTCTCAGTCGTGACGAGTATTCTATCATAAGCTTGACAAGGATACACATCTCCACTACTAAAGCTAAGGAGTAACAAGTCTAAAGAAGCAAATTGGGTTAAAGTTTTAATGGTTGATCATCCTTTTTCTTTCATCAAAAGTACTTGAACCAACAAGGTGCAATTCACATGTACATCACCATAGCGACAGAATAGACACACATGAATTCATGCTCGCCTCATTCGTGCAAAACCAATGATTAGGATAAGTAATTATATAGGATGTGGATCTTCCAATCTTCATCGATAGTAGTAAACCAACAAGCTGCAATTCACACATACATGGCCGTAACGACGAAATAGACACATGTGAATTCTTGCAAATCTTATTCGAATATAACCAAAGAATGGATTAGGTATGGGTAAAGGATCTTCTATTCTTTTCTTCAATAGTAATAAGCCAATGGTCGCAAGTCAGCTCACACACATCCGTAATGATGGAATAGATATGAGGGACTTCATATGAGCCTTATTCGCGTAGAACCCATGAATAGAGAATAGGAAAGGTTGTAAAGGT